>MU158716.1:282813-293546 GCA_015888305.1 Antheraea pernyi
GCGCGGTGTCCGTGCAGGGGGTGAGCGAGAGGAGGCGGGGGAGGGGGAGACGCGCCCGACGCACGCGCTCCGCGGACACGCGCCGGCACCACTCGCCCCCGAGCCCGACCTCCCCTACGACTCCCCTCCTACAGCCGGACACGCACTCGATCAACGGGAACTCGCAAGGGGAAATAGGTAAATATTGACTGAGTATACGAGGTGTGTCCCAAACATATCCCATCTGTACCTATAACTACTCTAACTTCGTACTGGCATTATTTTTCGTCATCCGGCTCGTGGCGTCCTTCAAAGTAGTCCTCCTTCGACTGAACAAGACGCTCCTATCGGTGCTTCCACGTCTTGATGCAGTTCTGTTAATTGGTTTTTGGAATGGTCATGAGTGCAAGCGTCGCAATCGTTTCAACGGTCTCTCTGTTGTCGAACCGGTGTCTTTTGAGCGGCATTTTTAACCTTAGAACTAGCCAAATGTCGCTTGGGGCTATCCCAGTCCGTTAGTGGTATCCGCCGCAAAATACGAACCCGTACCAAACGCTGCGCGTTGTAGAAGACGTCCGCGACATGTTTTTACCGACCCTCCCGATGAAATAACGGCAGTGAACGATCAGTACCAGCCTGTATCTCTAAACAGAGCGTGCTCACGCCCACGCCCGCGTAACCACAGATCACGCCGCCGTGGTCTGGGGGTAAATTTCGCTCCCGCACACCAGACTAGGCCCCCCTCGGCAGCAGCTCAAGCCTAGGTCCGTTCCCTCGGCGTGGAGCCCTTGAGTACGCTGCTCGCGCGATACAGTGACACAAAACTTACATCACTGCGACAACATTACACATATCACGTGTATGTAATTTTTAGATTTTTGTAAAAAAAAAATGTTGTAGGTGTCTAGGAAGAAGTAATAAAATACATGTACAATCTTTTTTAGAAATGGCTATCTGTACTGTATATGTTTCAACAACTCATATATGTATGAATAGTTAGGTTAGCTCAGATAGGTCGCGAATTGTTTGTATCAGGCAACAGCCAAAGCCGAGGTTTGCCGCGCACCCTTGAGCTAGTTGTCAAAGTAAAATCGGCTGAGTGCCTTAAGCGCTCGCCTTAGTAGTCCGGTGAAGCTGTTAAGACCTTGCTTGGTCAATAGCGTAGTCAGTTAGAAAAAAAAAAAAAAAAATCGCTTGGGGTTGTGTCGAGACTGTTCGGAGGCTATCAACACTCGTGCGAGCGTCTTGTGATGTTGTGACGTTGTAGGGGGTAATCTCAGGAACTACTGAACCGATTTGGATTATTCTTTTACTAATAGAAAGCAACGTTATTTGCGAGTATCATAGGTTATATATTAACTCGAAAAATGAAAACTCTTTATTGTGGAAGTCGGAAAAAAACGGTCTAACGAAAATGTTTCTTACGAACTCTGCCTTAACGATGAGAGATATATTCTAGGGAAAAGTTGTAGAGCTTGATAATGCCTACATAAAAGTCAGCGAGAGCATCGGTGTTATTACGAAAAAGTTAAATACTTGCTTTAAAAAGGTTTCGAATTAAATGCACCGCGCTCGCCCGAGGCAAGTTCGCGTTATCCTTTTTCTCAAGTCTAACCTAACATAACCAAAGCGAGAGATAAGAGCAAGATGGCGAACATTCAACGACCGCGTTGTATTTAATTCGAAACCTTTATAAAGCAAGTATTCAATACGTATTTAACTTTTTTGTAATAACACCGGAGATGTCTAACTTTTATATTTGAGCCAGTAAAGTAGTTTTTTTATAAATGTTTACCACCGAATGAAGTGGGCGCGGGTCAGCTAGTACTTATATAAATGATTACGTAAGCATGGGGGGGGTGGTAAATATTGTTAACTTTTGTTGACCATTTTTATAGTGGTAGAGCCACGCTGAAGCTATTACTGGGTTTAGCATGAATGGGTCGGCTCGCCCGGGATACTACCACCCTCTCACAAAAAACTGACGTGAAGTAACAGTGCTTGCATTGTTACGTTTCGTTCGGTCAGTGAGAGCGCCGGAGGCCCATTTACCCTCCCCTCTCCTCTCCTCTCCCTCTCCCTCCTCTAACCCTTCCCCCAAAGGGTGGCAACGCACTGGCGTCTCCTCTGGTGTTGTTAGTGTCCATGGACGGTGGTGATCACTTAACATCAGGTGACCCACCAGTTCGTTTGCCACCTATGATATAAAAAAAGACCAGGGGGAGGTCAGAAATTACAAAAATCCTACTTACGTAATAATTTAACGGACCCTGTGATATATTCACCTGACATCTATCCTCAATAATAACTTAATTCAAAGTCGATATTATCATATACAGGTTATTGGCAATTCTCGACGTAAAGTGTGATAGGGATGACACTTGTGATAGTTTTAACCCTCATATGCATTATGCAAAAGTGAACCATTTTTGAGTTATTTAAAATGTTTTTAAGGCATTGCAGTGGAACAAAATCTCAAAAATATATTCGAGTAATATCGTTTTTCGTCTCGCATTTCAACATTTGAACCGACAATTGTAATTAATATTGATCAATAACTACTGTTTAATCGTTTTCATAAATGAAAAGAAAAAATGATATTTAAATTGATACTTTTTTTTTAAAATAACTTTTTGATGTTGCATTTTTAACCTATTTGAAATATAAATGGTTCACTTTTGCATAATGCATATGGGGTTTAAAATTATCACACATACTAAGTACCCTTTACCTCCTAACGGGAATACGTCGAATTACCAATAACCCGGTATAATCGATTTCCTTTGTCAATTGAAATGAGTAAATATATAATTTGTCCAGGTGTAGCCGCCCTGCCGGCCCCCCGGCAAGCTCCGGACACTCATCATATCGACTTATGAATACATAGGTGACGTCACAAGTTCGTAAAACACTACAAGTACGTACCGTCGATAAGGGGATATATCTATCGACGTACGACGGATAACTGTATTCGAGATTTTCTGTATTGACACGTCGTTGAAACGCGGCACGGATTTGATATTACCCTCTCCCCCTTACCTAATTCGATATTCCCCCGTTACCTAATTCGATATTCCCCCGTTACCTAATTTGATTTTCCCCTTCCCCATTACCTAATTTGATATTCCCTCATTACCTAATTTTAAATCCCGCCGTTTGATATTCCCCGTTCAACTGTGACCTTTCGTTCGTGTCGTTTGTCTATTCTTAAATGTAGTAAAGCATGCATGTTTAAAGATATCATTTTACTGTATGACTTGTGTTTGTTTTGTTCAGTAATTATATGAAAGACGGTCTAAAGTATGTATAAAAAAATTATTAAAATATTTTTAGGTATTGTATTTTTGTTGATAAATAAATGAGTTGTTCATTTCGAAATGAGTCAAGACCAATTTTAATTGTTTATATAAGATCTTTATTTTTTTTAATATTTTCAATTATTACACACCCTACGTGAAGTCATAATTTAGCCGTTTATTTTACGTTCGTCACATTTAACATGTATAAAATTTGAAGATATTTAACAAAAAAACCTTTAAAACTTATGAGCGGCTAAAATTGACTTTTGCATATTTTGAAATATAACAACGGAACTATATGGATGACAGACCGAAATATGTCAAAAAAAATTACGAAACTATATGTATGGATTGTATTTTTAATGGTAATGGTTATAAGTGCTCATAAAGAACTATAGATATCAATTTAGGTAAAGGCTTTGATTTTGCAAATTGTTTATAAACAAATATACGCATAATACTGATGCTTTTCGTCGATAAAAGAGGTCGTAATATCCCGCAATAATTAATACATCATTTGACATGAATTCCTGACATCAACATTGTTAAGGTGATGAAATAAAAAATATTTTAAATTCTTAATAATAAAATGTGTACAGAGGAGAATGTGATACGAAGGGTGAGCGATAGATGGCGTTAAAACAAATTAGAAATTTTTCGTAACCGTTAATTATTTTATTTACGAATTGTTGTCGAACGATCTTTCGAAATATGTCATAATTATACATGCAGCCTTTATTAATAAATTAATTAATAAACAATATAAAATAAATTGAACAATTCTTTGAAAACTAGAAACTATAAAAAATAAATATTTTTATGTACTACTTTTGATTTAGTGTTAAAATTTTTGTTACATTAATATTTCGAGGGTTTATTTAATTTTTGATAGGGATAGTTGAATATTGGCTATTTATTTTTGCATAATAACTACTTAGTCACGGTTAATGAGACCCTATGTAAAAACATCGAATATTTTTGTTTAAATAAGACATACTCGTACATGTGGTATGTCTAATAGTTAAAATTGAAATTATTTTAATATTAAGATTTTAATAATATCAGATACGGGACTAAATTATGGGTGCAATGAAGTTTGTTGGGTGATTACTTTGAAAATCGTATAAACATTATTATTTCCAAAAAATACTTTTCAATGTTCAGTATATTTTTAGAAATACAACTAAAATTATTAAAACGCCTTTATATTCTCTTCGACAATTAGAAAAAAATATATAAATAATTAATGATTTAATGTTGTATGACTTTTTAGTAAGATACGATTTATTCTAAAATTGACAGACTTCAATGAGAATATAAAAAAGGCTCCAGTAACAAAATCCAGACACACAAAAAGACAAACAAAAAAAAAATTAGGAATGTGTGTCTCTCGTATAATAAAATATAAGTGGCTGTGTCACTATACCGTTTGTATGCAAAAAAACCTCAAGTTTGTATGGAAATGTTTACTGCAAGTCTACCTATGGATGATCAAATTTTGTTTCGTAGCAGATTCTTAATATATATAAAATGTGTACTTTAGTAAGTTAATAAATATAAATGTAGAATTTAATTTGATAATGTATATTGTTCGAGTGATTTTTTTTTACTAAATTTATATATTCGATTTTGTTTTTGGAGAGTGCTCAAATATTGAATTGTGAACTAAACATGTAAATTAACCATCACATACTATTCTTATTCTTATTTTGTCTTCTATCTCTTTAAGCTTATATTATATTTTACTTTCTCTGGGTTTTCCAAAGATAACATTCATAAAAGTACATTTTTTAAATATTTTTTACAAATTGATTGTCTATGTTTATCTTCACAATATTCGTTCAATAGTTTAATTCATTAGATAATAATTAATATAGAAAAATGCCTAATTCAGTTGTGACAGAGAATGTTAATACACTTAGTTTGTAGATTCAATAAACATATTGGTTTGTGTTGAACCGATAGTATTCGACAATAGATTTTCTTTAAATATACATTATTTTATTTCGTAATCTACAAGTTTAGTACAGAAGGACGTGGTTTTATTCAATTAGAAAAAAGAATGTATATAAGTTAATATTATAGAATAGGATTTAAAAGAGATGTGACCAGGACAGTCTTTATGCTATAAGCACAGAGTTAGGGGCCCATTTAGTACCACATTTTGGTTAGCGTAATCTATAAGCACAGCGTTTCGAGCCCATTTAGTTCCACATTTTGGTTGGCCTAACCTATAAGCACGGCGTTTGGGGCCCATTACGTTCCACATTTTGGTCGGCGTAATCTATAAGCGCAGAGTTTGGGGGCCATTTAGTTCCAGATTTTGGTCGCCGTTCGGAGGTCGTCTGTGAAGCCAGGGCTCTAGACTCAATGGTGGTTTTATGGTAAAGACGGTGCTGTGTGTGAACGACTAATATATAATATTATTTTGGTACGTGTTGAAAATATATTCATTTATACATCGTTAATATTTCCCATTAATTGTTTTATGTGATACAAATTTATATCGAAATTGTCATGTTAGTAATTGAAATTTTAACGATGTAAAAATATATTCCCAACCAAAAATACAAGCGTAAAATTTTCTCGAACTTTCTTTCACACGTATCTTAAGACGAAGATTTATTGAGAAAAGAAAAAAAAATTTCGCCGCTTTCTGATATTGGTGTGGTGACGGAAATTCGGGAATCCGTTTTTTAGATTTATTTCGAATAGATAACAATTATAAACAGGGTTGTCACTCTTAAAAAGATGGCGTCAGAAGTGATTATTCTCAGTGAATGATAAAAATGTATGATTTCGAGTGCGTCGCAAAGGACAATGAAATGATATATTTTCTTAGTCACCTGATACAGAACTGCTCTCGATTTACACATCTGTCCAATTAGACTTCAGATACGTGGCAATCCTGATGTATTTATGTTACGTATAGTTAAGTATGTTACTAAAATTATGTATACTGTATAAATATATAAAACAATTGTAAAAGCTTTATTCATATGCCATGTGATATATTTATATATGAACAGGTAATTTCGTGTGGTATTTAACTATATTATGTTGTAATTTTTCTTATGTTAAGCAAATTTGGTCCATGAATAGCGACGCTATTAGTGTTCGCAATTGTTTCCGATCGAGGTGAAGAAAAATAAAACTATTTGACACTATTTGATTTTTATTCAATCTCCTGTACATAACCTCTTTGAAATAAATTTGAGGTTAGTTGCCAATAAATTTGTAAAATATATCTATCATATTTATCTTCACAAACTGCATTAAAAAACTTTCATTGTTACAAAAAAGAAATCCTTCGTATAATTGAATTATCACTTAATAAAGATGTAAATTTCAAAGAGCTGGTAACACTACTGGCCGTCAGACAAACGATGGTATTACATGGATGGTAAACCGCTCTCATAATAGATATTATTATTAGGTATATATATGGTTATATGTGTGTAGAGTTAACAATAGTTGTATAAATATTTGTAGAAAATATTATTTATACTTTTCAAATATATGAGAGTTAATAATTTATTTAAGGATTGGTAAAAAGTATCGTATGTGTCGTATAATTATTACACATCCCGTGTTGTATTATTTTATAGATTGCACAACACTGTATTGTCTTTGTAGATAATTGAATTGAAATGTCTTAACCAACCACAAGGAAATTCAACTAAAAACCCTATTGTAAAATTACACCATAAAACCATACTCTAATATGTCCTCGTTTGACAATTAGAATCATCCAACAATGAAACACGGTTAAATCTTACTGGTTTTTTATTTTTTAAACATGGATATCTTATATTTTTTTTATTATACTAACTAGGTCTTATAATGTGTAAATTAGAGGCAATCTTGTAATTAATATTAATCATTTTGAGAACATTTTGTAGGGATGTGGAAGAGTTTCGGAGCCGTTGATCCTGTATAATGGTGATATACAGAGTGTAGCGAGTGGAAAACGAAGCTGCTGCTTTGTTGGGGTGATCTGTATACGTCATTCGGCCGCACGAGCTTCCGATATTATAGTTCTTGCTTGCTCCAAAGCTTTCCTGTATAAAATACACAAGGTTTTATTATCTCTAATTTATTACACATACAATATCATGAAAATAACCACGAGGTATATTGATTTTACATGCAGCATCTAAGATATGACACATTTTGACAACTACCGAATCGAAAATAATTTCAGTCTGTAAAAAAAATAGTTTTTTAAACTAGTTTTTGACCGCGGCTTCGCACGTGTTAATGCACGTTTGATCGACTCTCGAAAATAGTTATATAGATAGAACAAAAATTCAGAGATAGAATGAATAGTGGTGATTTCTGGATGAAAGGTAAGCCTTCGCCTGTACAAATTACATAGCTACGCGAGTAGTCCGGTGAAGCTGTGAAGACCCTGCCGGGTCAATAGCGTAGTCAGTTCGAGAAAAAAAAAACAGCTACGCAATTCTACTAAGTAATCGTGATGAGTCTTTAAGCAAAAGAGATAACGGTAGAGTGTAGCTAGTTTATTACTCTACTGGCACATACAATGGCCATAACGTGTGGTAGTGCGGGGGTGCAGAGGGGTTTGCATCTACATATTATCAAATTGATATATATACCAGGTGAATGTTAAAAAGGTGATACACTTCAATCCTGTAGTAGTTCATGGTCACATTTAACCTATAAAATAATAATATCAAAACAAATACCAATAACCAACAAAAAGAACCGTAGTTAAAATTTGTTCTAAAACTTTTAAAAGTATGGGAACGATAGTTTAAAACGTAAAAAAATCACGCCTAGTATCAATGAACAATTTTAAAGGGGCGCTTTTCAAGGTTAATCATTACGTAACTGCTTATCGTGGGAACACCGCACGGTCGAACAAAGGGAAGCGGCACACGGGTCGAGGTGCGGAGTACGCGACAGGGCGTGATTTATTTATTACACTAGTTTGTTTTTTGCGCAAATCGCGTGATGTTGAGTGTATATCAGTTTTGCGTTTCTCGAGATAATTAGGTTAAATATTAAGCATCTATTTTTTAATTAAATTAGAACGAGAACCGTCTAACGATTAACCTGTAAAAATATTGTTAATGACTAACCAGTCGCGCCGTATATTGGGTTTTTTTTATGATCTCTGGTAGTCTTTTTTTCCATACCACCGCAGTAGCTCAGCTTCACATTTTTGTTTTTTTTTTTTTAAATAAATTTCCATTAAATTAAATTTTTCTTGAAATGCATTTTTACCGTGAGACAAATATGAATGCTTTGCAAAAAACTTTTTTGTAATGTAACATTCGATATTTAAAACTACCTCATACACGCAGTTATGTCACGTCTAATAAAGGGGTTTGCATTACAAACACGTGCTATGGCAATCGTCTTATCTAAATAGTACTCAATTTGTCATTTAAATTAATAAATAACGTCAACGATTAATTACATAATACATAAGTACAGAGAAACAGATGGATCTTTGAGTAAAAGAGCATTATCTTGACCCATTGAATTTATAAGTACAGATTTTCATGGTTTTCCTTTCATTAAATTTACCAAGTATGTTAGTGAGATTTTATCCTTGTGATTGACCCTAACGATCGATGCAATAAAATTACAGGCTGTAATTTATACAGATTTTAGTCGGTTCGATTCTCGGGAGAAGCAAGAGAATTTCCGAAAATCTTTGAATGCAGTTTAATTATTTTCAAAAATAAAGAAATGTGTCTTTGGAGAAAATTTCCTATCTCTATTATTTAGAGTACTTTCCTTCCAGGTGGCATTAAAAAATTCCACCCTGTATATATTTTAATGTTTCACCAAAATCTGTTCGGATATGGCAATATTTAAACACGTTAAACGGAGCTGGTTCTCGATTTTAGCTGCCTAAGTGTATTGTCTAAGGGATCATCGCTATCACGAAGGTATGGTAGATAGCATTGCATAATTTATACATATGTAGATGCACACCTCCGCACTACGGCGGGTTATGCATATTGTATATGTCAGTCGAGAAATTAACTAGCTACACTCTACATCTGTTGTCCCATTTACCTAAAAGCACATCAATAGTGCTCTGTGTGTGTGTGTGTGTGTGTATGAGCGAGCGAGCGAGTGACTCACAGATGCAGCGGGTTGTGGGTTTGAGGCGGGTAAGAGTGAGACATATAGCATTATGTGTGTGACTCACAGATGCAGCGGGTTGTCGGGTTTGAGGCGGGTAAGAGTGAGACATATAGCATTATGTGTGTGACTCACAGATGCAGCGGGTTGTCGGGCTCGAGGCGCGTGAGAGCGAGCCGGGCGAGCGCGGCGAGACGGCGGAGCGCGGCGCTGCGGACCTCGCCCCCGCCCCCGCGGCCCCGCGGCAACGTCTCCGCGAGCGCACTCGCAGCCGCGCACATGTACGTGGGGGGCGCCGCGCCCGCACCACAGCTCAGCGTCTCTGTACACACGCACGTGCAATTTACTTACTATTAATATACAAATATTCCGTACACATCCACATATCCATACACATTCGCATGAAACTTAACAGTTTCAATGTAAATATAATGTAAAAATGCCTCTATTAGGGTTTACTGTCCTCATGGATTCCAAGGAATGTCCAATTGGCAATAGAAATGTCTGTATATGGGTACATGCGTCCAATTGTGCGTAAGCATGTCAGTTTTTATGTAAGTATCTATTTCTATACACGTATGTATAACCAGATATATTTATGTGTGTGTATAAAAATGAATAGTTTTGCATGTGCTCTCAGTCCTGGGTATGTGGAAATATCTGGTTGCGTGTGTGTGCCTACAGTTAGGAAAAACTTGGCTATATGTCTGGTTGTGTGGGGGTATAATTAGCTACCTATGAGCGAGAGCACGAGCGGGTCGACACGCAGTAGAGGCGGACTCCCGACGCAGCGCCGCCAGAACGCGCCGCCGCTCCCCTCCATTATACTGTACACATGCAAACATTCATACACTATAATCACACATCGTCATCAACAGTTACCACCAATCACTTATTGATTATATTACGATGTCGCAGAAGAATAATATTAATGCAAGAAAAATAAATTTAATTATTTATCTTATGACATCTATCATGGTTAACATTTATGAGATAAAGTTGTTTCATATATTAAAGCCATTTATTTGGTTTATGTAAAATTATTTACGAAGTGGGGGTGTAGTGACATGTACTGTGTATAGTGTGTGGTACGTGTATAGTATGGGACGGGTATAGTGTGTGGGATGGGTATAGTGTGTAGGATGGGTATAAGTGTGTGTGACGTGTATAGCGTGTACGACATGTGTATAGTGTGTGCGAAGTGTGTATAGTGTGTGCGACGTGTGTATAGTGCGTGCGACGTTTGAGTGATGTGGTTACGTGGGCGGGAGCGCGGGCAGGAAGACGTCCGCGTTGAGCGCGGCGGAGGCGCGCGCGGCGACGGCGGCGGCG
>MU158716.1:293673-314033 GCA_015888305.1 Antheraea pernyi
GGCGGCGGCGCGCACCACGAGCTGGCGGAGGCGCACGGCGGCGCGCACGCACACCGGGTCCCACGCGCACTCCACAACCTCTGCAACCGACCACACCCCACACGTCACACCTCACACACCACGACAACAACACATATCTACAGTTCAAACGCAAATTGACCTAAATCCTATTTTTAGTCGTTCCTAACATTGTATGTTATTTTTCAACATTTAAAATAATAAACATATAAAATAAAATCTTTAGATCATAAAAAACAAAACCAACTAAAAATCTTATGAACGGCAAAATTGAAACTTCATTCTCCGTGCATAAAAATTGGAAAAGTTAAAAAACTTAATCATGAACGATTATAATTGGATTTAGCTCACTTAAAAAATGTAATGACTCAAATATCAAAATCCTAAAAATGATTCTAAATCGGCTTAAATACTTATGACATCGCGATGGTACATTGCATGCGAAACCGGGCGAGATACTTTCTTTAAGTTATAGGTTTATATTTTACCTGTTAACTTAGGTAAGACTAAAATAATGGTAAATCGTTAAATCACTTATAACGTCACATTAGTATATTGCATGCGAAACCGACTGAGTTAGTTTGAGTTATACAGTTATATTGTACCTGTTAACTTGGGTAAAACAACACCTCTAACGATAGCGGGTACTAGGAATAGGTCAGGGTCATCCCGGACACTGTTCTCAGAGAGAGGAGGTTCTTCTAAGGTATCTTCCTCGGACAGGGACTCTGAGGACTCGCTGGAGGGTCGCTTAGACCTCACGCCGTACATCATCAGACATCTGAAAACGTTATTTCAAAGATTCTCGAAGATGATAGACATTTAAGTATTATTAAAATAGGTATTTGGGAGATTTTTGTGGTATATCAGTCTGTCATGTAGTTTTTTTCTCATGGAACAGACTACGCTTTTGGCCTATGAAGGCCTTAACAGCTTCACCGGACTACTTTCATGTAGTGAATTTTATAGTTTTTTCATAATCTTGTGTTATTTGACTATATATTTTGTAATATTAGTGGTGTTTACGTAATATAGTTAGCGTTAGTTCTAGTTATACCTCGAAACATGAATTTTGAGATGCCACAAAAACTCCATGGAAAATTCTAAAAGGAGACCACAATCTTGTCAGGACATGAAAATTATCACAAGGCACTTTTAATAATATAGCCTATTTGGCAATAGCAATAATAATCTGGAAGATTAATTACCAAAAAAATTTTTTATTTTTTTCAAAAACCTATCAAAAGACATTATTCAATTTAGGCCCTAAGAAGGCACTTATAAACGTCGAAACTACCACTGGTTCGGACAAACAACCCAGTCATCGAGAAGAACCGGGAAGAAACTCGTTCTGGTTTATCTTTTTAACAAATATATATAATACTAGCTGACCCGTGCAACTTCGTCTGCACCAAGTAGTTTATTACCGGTTCCAATTTTATTTCCAAACGCTAAAAAACTTAAAACCCGATTGTAGCGTAACTTATCGGGTCCAATTGTGACTCGAAACTATACTATATATAGATTGGCAAGAAATGTCTTCCCAATATCCACTGGGTTGCTCCTTTGACCCTCACCTCCACGCCCCATATACTATATAATATACCTTAATAAAACGTAATCTAATATACCTTTCTAGCTGTGAAATAATTTTCAAAATAATTGATCAGTTATCGAGTGGGATGAAAAATTATTAATCACTAAAATGACCATTAAAAAATAGGGGTTGATTGTAAAGGGTTGAAAATTCAGGGTTATATGTATTTACTAATGCTGTATCATAAAAAAATTTAATAAAATTGAAAAAAAAAAATTTAGGGGTGGATTACCCTTAACATTTAGGGAGATGAAAAATAGATGTTGTCCGATTCTCAGACCTACCCAATATGCACCCAAAATTTCATGAGAATCGGGAAAGCCGTTTCGGAGGAGTTTAACCACAAACACCGCGACACGAGAATTTTATATATTAGATTTAAAATATATTAGCTACATGTCACAAACGTTTTTAATGGATGCACAGAGATGAGACAATTCCAGACATCACCATCGTTCACATATTGATCCACTCTATTAAATTGAAAAAAAATATTTTTTTCAACAAATATTGTCGCGCCCAGCATCACACGAAGCCAAATAAATCTATAATTCGGTGGACGTCGGTATAAGGGCAAGAAAATGAATGAAAAGCTCTGTTTTTTTTAAATTATGTTTTTTTGTTATACGAAATCAAAAATATAAAGAAATGATTTCAAAACGTCAAAAAAAACCACGACAACAGCGTCATCTAACCGATGGGGTGTAAGGGGTGTCAAATAACATCATAAGACTTGAGACACCCAAGCCAACCTCACCTGCACGTGGTGCACCCTGCTGAATAACGAACGAGGCAATGGCGATAGCGGGGTGGTAGGGGTTTTACAGCCTGACTGGGTCGCAACCACCATGTATATGGCGAAAAAGCCTGTCATAGTGATTCGCTTCCGCGGGTCGCGTTTCAGGATCAGCCTGTGCATATCCAGCTATTCGCAGGCCGGCATGGCAGCGGCGACCAGCGATGGATAGTGTGTCATTCGGTGGTCGCCGTTGTTTTTGGACTGAACTGTGCTTACCATCAGGCAAAGTGCAGTCACTTTGACGTGCTACAATAAAAAAAAAATTAAATCATAACTAAAATCTATCCCTGGAATACAACAAAAAAAAACATCTAAATGAGATGAAGCTTATTACGACCACACACAGACCGAAACTTATAAAGCAAACAAAAAAAATATATATATGAAAAAGAGAAAAAACAGATTCGAACAAGACATTTTTTTAAATTAGGTAATATCGATTTAACAACTACACATATAAAATAATATAATCGCTCACTTGTACCAATCCATTCTCTCGTAATCCTCATTGTCTTCATCAGCTAACGGGTTCCATAGTATTAACTGTAACAATTATACCATTTTGTATACTTATACCATTTTTGTACATTTGACATTTACATTGACATTGACACTTACTCTTCAGGCGTCAGAGCGAGATAGGGATATTCTATATGTATCGATATTTCAAACATTTTCGATATTACAATCGAGACAATTCTATTCATTTATACAATAAATACTATTTCGGAATTGAAAAAATATTCAAAACCAGGCATGACGGCATAATAGTGCGTCATGTCGTTTACCGTGACGGCATACGATTTTTATTACCAAAGTGTGTGAGTAGATGTTTTGCATTAAAATAAAAATTAGTTCATATTTAAAGCAAAACTGAAGGTCCCTGTTGGCTGTGTTGGTGGGTTATAGTTACCTGGTGTCGGATGTAGGGCGCTATGAGGCGAGGCAGGCAGTGGGGGAGGTACGCCTCGCAGTAGAGCGCCGGGTGCGTCCTCCGCCAGGCGGCGAGGCGGGAGCACACGCCGCGCACGGACCGCCACGCACGCAACGCGTCCGAAAACAACGCTGCAGATGCGGACCGGATCGCATCTGCATTCACATACCGATATCTCCCTAGCAAGACTCCTCCAGGTATTACTCAACCCCTGGACAGTCTAAAACGATAACGTTTTTATTACAAAAAAGTTAAATACGTATTGAACCCTGGATTTAAAAAGGTCTCGTATTAAATGCACCGCAGTCGCTGAATATTCGCCATCTTGCTCTTTTGTCTCGCTTTGGTTACGATAGGTTCGACTTGCGAAAAAGGATAACGCGAACTTGCCTCGGGCGAGCGCGGTGCATTTATTAGAAAACTTTTTTAAACCAAGTACTTTTTTTTAATAACACTGTAAGGGTTTAGGTTAGAATCTATACAAATTAATGTAGACCTTGTCATACAGTATAGGGACGGCGATCTGAGATCGAGATAAAATCAAAAATTAAAATAAAAGAATATTTTACTCAGTTTAGGCCTTAGGAAGACACTTATGAAATGTCAACTACCGTTACTACCGTTTCGGAAAACGACCCAGTCATCGAGAAGAACCGACAAGAAACTTGTTCTGGTTTATCTTTTTCCCATATATATAATATTTACAATAAATTACACATCATAATCGTTTTTAGTGGATGCACAGAGATGAGTCGATTTCAGACATCACTGTCGTTCACACATTAATTCACTTTATAATAGCCTGTTGACACCAAAACCCCCTTGACATGGAGCTTAAACTCACTATCCGGCAAATCGGTAATATCTTTTGGGATTTTTATCCAGGTTTTCCTAACACTATTCCCTAAAAAACTGTTACTGGTATTACAAGTCTGAAACATGGGGCAAGCAGTTTGTCACAGTTTCTAGTATCTAGAGAAGAAGAAGGAGAAAGAGAAGAAGGAAAAAGAGAAGAAGGAGAAGAAGAAGGGGAAAGAGAAGAAGGAGAAAGAGAAGAAGAAAGAGAAGAAGAAGGAGAAAGAGCAGATGGTGACCTCTCTCGTGCGTGTAGTGGTGCATCTCGTTGGGCGGCAAGTCGTCGTCGCTGGAGTCCCCGTCGCGGTGCCGTACCGGCGCTCCCGCGGCCGCGCTCTCCCTGCGCAGGCGCCGCGCGCGCCGCCGGCCCTCGCGCTCCGCCGTGCGGCGCACCTTCTCCTCGGAGTCCGGGTGCTTCACCGCACCGGGGCGGGCTGACACAGGAACCGTTATTACAGTACACTCACTAATCTACCACTATTCAATAACAGTACTACTTATTCTAGTACTTTGTCTTCTTATATTATGCATGCCGTGTTCACATTTAAAAGGGTCCGTGTCCATTTTTGTTCATAGAACTCAGTTTTGTGGACCTTAAATAAATAAATAATTGGACTGTATCGAAAACATATATTTATTTGTATGACATATTTAGTCCAGTAGAGCTGCGAAAGCCCGTCAGGCCAATAGCGTAGTCAGAACGAAGAAAAATAAAATTGTATGACATATCCTACAATGAGTTCAGCTTTTTTGCAACTTATAGTCCTTATTTCAAATTATTCTCTCGCTTGCTTGTTTCGAAGAATTATAATATGTTTAGTAACTTCAATTAATCCAAGATGGTGTTTAAACTCTAAACCACTCAATTTTTATTTAAATGATTTTTCTCCTTATTCGAGGTTATGAAACAAAAAACGAGTGTAGCGTACGATAATTTATTCCGCAAGAAGGATGCACAGTATATTGCAATATGTACAGTTACACACACTGCATATAGCCCTACTTTTTATGTACGCATAAGCATATTTGATTTCAAATTATGTTTATTAAATAATCAATCGCATTCAAGCTCTCAGTTAGGTTGTACAAGAACATTGTAACACATAAAATAATTGCGACCTAACAAAATAACTCTATTCCCACATACGGGCACCCCAAGAACATATGTAATTAACTCTTAAAACATTCTGTACCACTGATGGTACACATTAAACTTGATCTTTAGGCCACATGTACCATGAGCGATACACAATCTGATAACTTTTGAAAACGAAAGAATTACTTATGTCATGTTATGTATAACGTTGTAATAATGTATAGTAATAATGTATGATAATACATGATGTAGTCAGATGAAACAGTGAAGGCCCATCAAGTATGGTAATACATCTATCTTTTGTTAAAATATGTTGTAAAATATCAAATCACTTCAGACCAGACAAGACACGTCAGGCAAAAATAGCTTGGCACAGAATGTGATAATGTTAATCTCATAGTGCACAAGATGAAGTATAACTTCATAGAATACATTCTTTCCATTTTTGTTCACCCTACCCTCTCGCCCCTTTCAACTGTGGCATTCAGTTTGTCTCCAAGCAACTGTTAATTTATTGAGGCAGTTGCACTTGAACCCCTAACTCCTCGACACGAGATTAGTCAATGAAATAATTAACAAACTGACCTGCCATCGCCAAGACATCTTGCGCTTGATCTCTCACATCGGCTCGTCTCCTTTCGATGAGGAATTCGCAACGTCTCCGGTGCATCGTGAGAGCGCGAGCCTCCAACGCCTCTAGCTGGGGCATCTGTAAAAATACATAACAATATCAACAACTGCCCAAAAAACGGTGACAGGCTGATAATATTAATAATTATGAATTATCCATTGCCTTTCTGATCTAACCTCGAAAACTGATAACCGATTTTAATGAGATTTTACTTCCATTTAATTTATTCACAGCTAGAATTTAACTATTAAAATAGGTAAATGTTTATAAGGGTTAAATGACAGGATTATAATTTAAAAAAAAAACTAAAGTACTGTATTTACTACACGGTATAAAATCATAACTAATATGTAGTCCGGTGAAGCTGTTAAGACATTGCTAGGACAATAGCGTAGTCAGTTTGAGGAAAAAAACATAACTAATACAATGGGAATGTGAGTTTGTTTGTGTGAGATTTTTCAGTACTCATCATGAAATTTTGCATACTTTTTTTTTAAGCACAGTACACAAACAATGGCGACCACCGAGTGACAAACTATCCATCGCCGGTCGCCGCTGTCATGCCGCCCTGCGAAATGCTGGATATGCACAGGCTGATCCCGAAACGCGACCCGCAGAAGCGAATCACTATGACGGGCTGTTTCGCCATATACATGGTGGTTACGACCCAGTTAGGCTGTAAAACCCTGACACCCCGCTTTTGACAGTGCCTCGTTCGGTTTTCAGCTGGGTGCACCACGTACAGGTGAGGTGGGCTTGGGTGTCTCAAGTCTTAGACGTTATTTGACACCATTACACCCCAAATTACATATAGTCATCAGTATGGAAAAGGATATAGGGTCCCTCTCATCCAAAAAAATGTACTGTTCTCCGAAGTATGAATCAAATCCACAGTATTTAACATAAATTATATTAGAACATGATGTGGCAGACACGTCACTATGGTAGAAGTCACAGCTGGTGTATGGTGTCTGCAGTTTAGTCTAATACAATTGCCTTACACATTTGTAATTATCATAGGCATAGGTTTACCAAAAAAATGGTGATGGTCAAGTGGTTCGACCAATGGAATGTCCACATGTTTGAACCTAGACAGTGTCACAATGAGTTTTTTTAAATTACTGTACATTGACTAATATGAATTAGTAACACTATCCGTTAACGGTGAATAAAAACATAGTGAGAATACCTGGGCCACAAATTTTCTTGTAATACCATAATATGTGGCAAAATATAGAATTGTGGGTTTCTCATTCTATGACATGGCCTGACTTGGTGACTAGGGTAAGAGGCCTATGGTTATGCAGAGGGTCTCTTACGGGCTGTGGTAAAGATGAGTTTACCTTCTCATCAAGGCACTCTATGAGATCAGTAAGGTATCCTCTAGCGGCCTGTGCACGTTTGTATGCAGCATCTAATTCCGAGCAACGTGATGCTCTACTCTCCCTCATCCTCGCGGCACTCAGTAACCGTTCCTCCAGTTCCGCTTTCTTCACTCCCATGTCTTCACGATCACTCCTCAGTTCCTGCAACCTGCAACAGTACTGTTACAAACTGTCCAAAAACAATACACTCTTCCGAACATTGATGAATTGTCTGGAACATTCTAAAATTCTTTCCAGATATCACGAACAAATAAAACAGCACGATAACTTATTAATACGTGAAAAAAAACGCACAAACTTGAAAACTTATCATAAGGGAATTTAAGCATCACCAGTTACTTAAATCACATTGTGACAGCTTTTAACAGATATCCGAGCCTTTAACATTTCAAACTGAGCTAAATCCAACTTTAGCTGTTCCTAATATTTAACGTTTTTTACATGTAAATATGAAGATCATAAAAAAAAACTAAAAACCTTATGAAGGGCCAAATTTGAACTTCCTTCATGGTGTATAAAAAGTGAAAATGTTAAAAAAAATAAACATGTTATATGAAGGATTAATATTGGATTTAGCTTAGTTTTAAATGTAAAGACTTATCTATATTCTCTACCCGACAACTTCGGCGTGTCGCGGGGTGTCGAATAACATCTAAGACTTGAGACACCCAAGCCAACCTCACCTGCACGTGGTGCACCCTGCTGAATAACGAACGCGGCAATGGCGAAAGCGGGGTGGTAGGGTTTTACAGCCTGACTGGGTCGCAACCACCATGTATATGGCGAAAAAGCCCGTCATAGTGACTCGCTTCTGCGGGTTGCGTTTCGGGATCAGCCTGTGCATATCCACCCTTTCGCAGGCCGGCATGACAGCGGCGACCGGCGATGGATACTGTGTCACTCGGTGGTCGCCATTGTTTTTGGATTGTACTGTGCTTACCATCAGGCACACTGCAGTCATTCGGCCGTGCTACTATAAAAAAAAAACTAAGTTCCAGGGCTGACATAATTTTCTCCGTCTGACAATTAGATAACAAACCCATTAATACCGTTTCCTCAGTGCCTCGACAAGGTCCTGTGCAGTGGCTGCGGGTTGCAAGTTCGCAGCTAACAGTGGCCTTAAATGTCCCGCTGTCTCTTGCAATTGAGGTGGTGCTGGAGCCACAGCGAAAGGATTCAACTCCGATGTATTATCACCTACATGAAGACAATCCTTATTAACAAATACCATAAAGACTTGTAAATAATTGAGATTTTTTTTTTAATTACCTGTTCATCATAACCATTATCTTCTTACCTTTATCACTACATATTATAAAACAGAGTCCTCTGTCACGTCTGTCTGTCGAGATAAAATCAAAAATTAAAATAAAAGAATATTTTACTCAGTTTAGGCCTTAGGAAGACACTTATGAAATGTCAACTACCGTTACTACCGTTTCGGAAAACGACCCAGTCATCGAGAAGAACCGACAAGAAACTTGTTCTGGTTTATCTTTTTCCCATATATATAATATTTACAATAAATTACACATCATAATCGTTTTTAGTGGATGCACAGAGATGAGTCGATTTCAGACATCACTGTCGTTCACACATTAATTCACTTTATAATAGCCTGTTGACACCAAAACCCCCTTGACATGGAGCTTAAACTCACTATCCGGCAAATCGGTAATATCTTTTGGGATTTTTATCCAGGTTTTCCTAACACTATTCCCTAAAAAACTGTTACTGGTATTACAAGTCTGAAACATGGGGCAAGCAGTTTGTCACAGTTTCTAGTATCTAGAGAAGAAGAAGGAGAAAGAGAAGAAGGAAAAAGAGAAGAAGGAGAAGAAGAAGGGGAAAGAGAAGAAGGAGAAAGAGAAGAAGAAAGAGAAGAAGAAGGAGAAAGAGCAGATGGTGACCTCTCTCGTGCGTGTAGTGGTGCATCTCGTTGGGCGGCAAGTCGTCGTCGCTGGAGTCCCCGTCGCGGTGCCGTACCGGCGCTCCCGCGGCCGCGCTCTCCCTGCGCAGGCGCCGCGCGCGCCGCCGGCCCTCGCGCTCCGCCGTGCGGCGCACCTTCTCCTCGGAGTCCGGGTGCTTCACCGCACCGGGGCGGGCTGACACAGGAACCGTTATTACAGTACACTCACTAATCTACCACTATTCAATAACAGTACTACTTATTCTAGTACTTTGTCTTCTTATATTATGCATGCCGTGTTCACATTTAAAAGGGTCCGTGTCCATTTTTGTTCATAGAACTCAGTTTTGTGGACCTTAAATAAATAAATAATTGGACTGTATCGAAAACATATATTTATTTGTATGACATATTTAGTCCAGTAGAGCTGCGAAAGCCCGTCAGGCCAATAGCGTAGTCAGAACGAAGAAAAATAAAATTGTATGACATATCCTACAATGAGTTCAGCTTTTTTGCAACTTATAGTCCTTATTTCAAATTATTCTCTCGCTTGCTTGTTTCGAAGAATTATAATATGTTTAGTAACTTCAATTAATCCAAGATGGTGTTTAAACTCTAAACCACTCAATTTTTATTTAAATGATTTTTCTCCTTATTCGAGGTTATGAAACAAAAAACGAGTGTAGCGTACGATAATTTATTCCGCAAGAAGGATGCACAGTATATTGCAATATGTACAGTTACACACACTGCATATAGCCCTACTTTTTATGTACGCATAAGCATATTTGATTTCAAATTATGTTTATTAAATAATCAATCGCATTCAAGCTCTCAGTTAGGTTGTACAAGAACATTGTAACACATAAAATAATTGCGACCTAACAAAATAACTCTATTCCCACATACGGGCACCCCAAGAACATATGTAATTAACTCTTAAAACATTCTGTACCACTGATGGTACACATTAAACTTGATCTTTAGGCCACATGTACCATGAGCGATACACAATCTGATAACTTTTGAAAACGAAAGAATTACTTATGTCATGTTATGTATAACGTTGTAATAATGTATAGTAATAATGTATGATAATACATGATGTAGTCAGATGAAACAGTGAAGGCCCATCAAGTATGGTAATACATCTATCTTTTGTTAAAATATGTTGTAAAATATCAAATCACTTCAGACCAGACAAGACACGTCAGGCAAAAATAGCTTGGCACAGAATGTGATAATGTTAATCTCATAGTGCACAAGATGAAGTATAACTTCATAGAATACATTCTTTCCATTTTTGTTCACCCTACCCTCTCGCCCCTTTCAACTGTGGCATTCAGTTTGTCTCCAAGCAACTGTTAATTTATTGAGGCAGTTGCACTTGAACCCCTAACTCCTCGACACGAGATTAGTCAATGAAATAATTAACAAACTGACCTGCCATCGCCAAGACATCTTGCGCTTGATCTCTCACATCGGCTCGTCTCCTTTCGATGAGGAATTCGCAACGTCTCCGGTGCATCGTGAGAGCGCGAGCCTCCAACGCCTCTAGCTGGGGCATCTGTAAAAATACATAACAATATCAACAACTGCCCAAAAAACGGTGACAGGCTGATAATATTAATAATTATGAATTATCCATTGCCTTTCTGATCTAACCTCGAAAACTGATAACCGATTTTAATGAGATTTTACTTCCATTTAATTTATTCACAGCTAGAATTTAACTATTAAAATAGGTAAATGTTTATAAGGGTTAAATGACAGGATTATAATTTAAAAAAAAAACTAAAGTACTGTATTTACTACACGGTATAAAATCATAACTAATATGTAGTCCGGTGAAGCTGTTAAGACATTGCTAGGACAATAGCGTAGTCAGTTTGAGGAAAAAAACATAACTAATACAATGGGAATGTGAGTTTGTTTGTGTGAGATTTTTCAGTACTCATCATGAAATTTTGCATACTTTTTTTTTAAGCACAGTACACAAACAATGGCGACCACCGAGTGACTGCCGCCCTGCGAAATGCTGGATATGCACAGGCTGATCCCGAAACGCGACCCGCAGAAGCGAATCACTATGACGGGCTGTTTCGCCATATACATGGTGGTTACGACCCAGTTAGGCTGTAAAACCCTGACACCCCGCTTTTGACAGTGCCTCGTTCGGTTTTCAGCTGGGTGCACCACGTACAGGTGAGGTGGGCTTGGGTGTCTCAAGTCTTAGACGTTATTTGACACCATTACACCCCAAATTACATATAGTCATCAGTATGGAAAAGGATATAGGGTCCCTCTCATCCAAAAAAATGTACTGTTCTCCGAAGTATGAATCAAATCCACAGTATTTAACATAAATTATATTAGAACATGATGTGGCAGACACGTCACTATGGTAGAAGTCACAGCTGGTGTATGGTGTCTGCAGTTTAGTCTAATACAATTGCCTTACACATTTGTAATTATCATAGGCATAGGTTTACCAAAAAAATGGTGATGGTCAAGTGGTTCGACCAATGGAATGTCCACATGTTTGAACCTAGACAGTGTCACAATGAGTTTTTTTAAATTACTGTACATTGACTAATATGAATTAGTAACACTATCCGTTAACGGTGAATAAAAACATAGTGAGAATACCTGGGCCACAAATTTTCTTGTAATACCATAATATGTGGCAAAATATAGAATTGTGGGTTTCTCATTCTATGACATGGCCTGACTTGGTGACTAGGGTAAGAGGCCTATGGTTATGCAGAGGGTCTCTTACGGGCTGTGGTAAAGATGAGTTTACCTTCTCATCAAGGCACTCTATGAGATCAGTAAGGTATCCTCTAGCGGCCTGTGCACGTTTGTATGCAGCATCTAATTCCGAGCAACGTGATGCTCTACTCTCCCTCATCCTCGCGGCACTCAGTAACCGTTCCTCCAGTTCCGCTTTCTTCACTCCCATGTCTTCACGATCACTCCTCAGTTCCTGCAACCTGCAACAGTACTGTTACAAACTGTCCAAAAACAATACACTCTTCCGAACATTGATGAATTGTCTGGAACATTCTAAAATTCTTTCCAGATATCACGAACAAATAAAACAGCACGATAACTTATTAATACGTGAAAAAAAACGCACAAACTTGAAAACTTATCATAAGGGAATTTAAGCATCACCAGTTACTTAAATCACATTGTGACAGCTTTTAACAGATATCCGAGCCTTTAACATTTCAAACTGAGCTAAATCCAACTTTAGCTGTTCCTAATATTTAACGTTTTTTACATGTAAATATGAAGATCATAAAAAAAAACTAAAAACCTTATGAAGGGCCAAATTTGAACTTCCTTCATGGTGTATAAAAAGTGAAAATGTTAAAAAAAATAAACATGTTATATGAAGGATTAATATTGGATTTAGCTTAGTTTTAAATGTAAAGACTTATCTATATTCTCTACCCGACAACTTCGGCGTGTCGCGGGGTGTCGAATAACATCTAAGACTTGAGACACCCAAGCCAACCTCACCTGCACGTGGTGCACCCTGCTGAATAACGAACGCGGCAATGGCGAAAGCGGGGTGGTAGGGTTTTACAGCCTGACTGGGTCGCAACCACCATGTATATGGCGAAAAAGCCCGTCATAGTGATTTGCTTCTGCGGGTTGCGTTTCGGGATCAGCCTGTGCATATCCACCCTTTCGCAGGCCGGCATGACAGCGGCGACCGGCGATGGATACTGTGTCACTCGGTGGTCGCCATTGTTTTTGGATTGTACTGTGCTTACCATCAGGCACACTGCAGTCATTCGGCCGTGCTACTATAAAAAAAAAACTAAGTTCCAGGGCTGACATAATTTTCTCCGTCTGACAATTAGATAACAAACCCATTAATACCGTTTCCTCAGTGCCTCGACAAGGTCCTGTGCAGTGGCTGCGGGTTGCAAGTTCGCAGCTAACAGTGGCCTTAAATGTCCCGCTGTCTCTTGCAATTGAGGTGGTGCTGGAGCCACAGCGAAAGGATTCAACTCCGATGTATTATCACCTACATGAAGACAATCCTTATTAACAAATACCATAAAGACTTGTAAATAATTGAGATTTTTTTTTTAATTACCTGTTCATCATAACCATTATCTTCTTACCTTTATCACTACATATTATAAAACAGAGTCCTCTGTCACGTCTGTCTGTCTGTTTGTGATAAACTCAAATACTACTGAACGGATTTTCATGCAGTTTTCACCAGTCGATAAAGTGATTCATGAGGAAGGTTTAAGTATGTGCCCGCTATTCCCACCTCATTAGAGTCGGCTCAACATTATCCACTCTTCCCTGTCAGATGTCTTCTCAGTATTCACACCTTATATACACATATCATTTTCCACACAATCCATACATACCCTTTTCGTCTTCCTCTATTCCTATATCTGTCCACCATCATACTTAAAACTCTGCTAGTTACATGGTTTTCATCTTCACTCATAACATGCCTGTACCTTGCTATTCTATTATTCAAATTCTGCGACATATTCATAATCATATGCATTCTAGTTACGACACACATACATCTTAACATGTATTTTTCTCTCATCCGTCTCTTTTGTAGTCCAGCAGTCAGATCCATACAGCAATACGGGTCTCATAATAGTCTGGTCTACAAAGTTCACCTGTTATGTCAATCAAAACAGGCATGGCTTTCTGCATCTGCTGCTCTTCCCACTCTTCAACATCGCTGTTCAACTCTACATCGGGAGACCCCGCTGCTGTACCACCTGAAATGTCAATTATCAATAGAATGATGACCTCTACAGACATGACTGATACCTATACACCCTAGAACTGATGTGACGGTAAAGCATTGTGGAGTATAGTACAAAGACAAAAATTATGCACATTATATCAATTGTTATTTAAAATATTAACCACCAACATACACCAATTTTTTAAGTGTATTTAATGGTTTTTGTTTGCACTGCCTAATGCTATTGGCCTGTGTAGTTGATCTGCTGCAGCTCAAGTGACAAATTATAGAAGAAATATATATTTTTTTTTAACTCTGGGGTACCAACTTTAATCTCAGATGTGTAGACATTGATTTATATAAAGATCAATTTTTTATACAGTCAAACCAGTTTATGGTGAATTATTTAAAACAACATACCAGTTATATCGACCTAGAACAAAGATCCTGGCTGAACATTGCACCTCGAAAACATAACCGGTAGTTAAGGCTAAATATAAGTAGTCCCTTTGATGTCTTTATAGCAAGTAGTTCAGTAATCCATCAATAAATCATAAAACTATTAAGCTCTGATATACTTTGTTTAGATTAACTGATAGCCAGATATGCTTGCTTCGGTTGTAGGTAGGACTACTTAGCACATGGACAAAGTTTAACTTATAAATCTGTTACATAGCAAATGCAAGTGTTCGCACATTGTTTCGTAAACTTATGTGTTTATGTATGTAAACAATGCACCATAACACATATTTTTCAATAACAATGGTGTATAACTTAGTTCGATAAATAAATAAATATATGTACATGACTTTCTGCTATTTTGGATATAGCGACTTCCGTATATACCGACTACCGGATATAGCGACTACCGGATATAGCGACTACCGGGTATAGCGACTACCGGATATAGGGACTACCGGATATAGCGACGACAATAGTGACAAAGTGGTGCCTCGAAAGTTTTTATAGCCGAAATTCACTGTATATAGATATCCTTCAACTCATTCCAAAGTGATTATTGGGACTTACGCTTTGGCTTGTCACTGGGCAGATCCAGACCTCTGACGTGCAGTCGACCTTCCTCCTCGTCGTCGGCAGAACCGTCGTCATCTCTGATGAGCCTCGAGCCGGCTGCATTCTCGGTTTGTATCGGTATGAAATCTCCTCCTAACTCGCGCGCCTGTAAATACATTTTTTATTGGATCAAAGATGTTTCAATCGTATCTGCACAGCAATAGATATGACGCTGACTATAATTGGCAATAACGACTACATATCAATACAACAAATTCAAATAAAAAAAATACTTTATTCAATTTAGGCCCTAATAAGGCGCTTATGAACGTAAAAACTACCACCACCGGTTCAGAAAACAACCCAGTCATCAAGAAGAAGTGGCAAGAAACTCGATAATTAATTATGCTATATCTTGCTATGTTATTATTACTGTTACCGTTATCAATTATTCTGCTGTTGGTAATTTGTATCTTGCTACAATATAATAACATGAATATTCATTATTCATATACGAGAGAAGGAAGCATTTAGACATTATGCATATTTTCTAATTAAACAGATTAAAAAAAAATTACTAAATATATTTTATGTATACCAAGGACATAGTCTATCTTTAAAACCAAGTATACACAATTACATACATTTTATGTATTATTTGTTTACATTTGTATTGGCAAAGTTAGCATCACTTTGTAGAACTAAATTTCTTTGATGTTATCAAGTCAGGGTTGTAATTGCTTTTAGAATAATACCTACTTCGTAATAAAACTCTTTCTATGATAGGACAAATCGAAAGTAGATCTATAATCCCTAATAATTAATTAAAAAACTTTATAAGTTATAAATCCAATTAACATGATACTCATTTATACTCATATATTCATTTTAATTAAAAAATTAAAATTGCTTGCACAACTAAGATAAGTACATAGACAATTTTGTAAATTTTTCTCAAGCGTCTAGTCAATCGCTGTACAGATGTATTCAAGTTAATAATTTTTGAAGGACAAGGAAAAACCATACCTCTCGAATGGAATTTTGGACAAATATAACAATCTCAAAGACACAATCATCAAATACTAATATGGAGGAATATACTTAAGAAGCTATCATTTGTGGATAAAATGATGTACTGATGAAAAAAATTCGATAATCCAATAACCAGACAAATATTTAGGAATTTGAGTGTAATAAACTATATTCTGAACACCAAAGGGGACATAATATATAATACCTATTAGGGTGGTCCTTACCAGGGGTGTTTTCAAATTTCTTTGCACTCAAGGGCTCAAACGCTTCCAAATTGATTAATTAAATCCCTGAAAATTTGATCCCTTCATATTAAGTCTAAGATAGGCCATAGCCCAACCTAAGTTGGTTAACATAATGATTGACAATTATATAAAAATGAAACTTTGAGCTCAAACAACTTTTAAACCAATATACATATTGAAGAATCATAATTTTTTTGTAGTGTTAAATTCTCTATAAAAATATGTATTACTCATTATTATAGACCCATTTGTCCCCGAGTTATGAAGTTCTAAAGAAGGAAGAACAATTTTTTTGTTATTTCCATAAGAAGCTAATAGGTAGTAATATGGACTATCTTAGATTTAATATCAAGACCTCAAAATTTCAGGGATTTTTTAAATCAATTTGGAAGCGTTCGAGCCCCTGAGAGCAAATAAATTCGAAAACACCCCTGCTGATGAGAAACCTATTACTTATCAGTATTTACTAACAGAGAGCCAAAAATGAACTGCATTAATTCACATTATAAATCAAAAATATCAAGTTGCAGACACCAAGGTATGGAGAACTGTCCTGTACAAGGAATCGAGGCCTAATGAAAACTGACCAGTTTGTGAAGGATATGCGAGAAAAGAACAAACCCAATACATATCAATATTCAATAACAAAGATCAAACAATGGACTGCATTAATTCACATAAATCAAAGATATCATGTTGCAAACACCAAGGTATGGAGAACTGTCCTATACAAAGAATCGAGGCCTAATGAAAACTCACCAGTTTGTGAAGGATTTGCGAGAAAAGAATAAATCCAATACATATCAATATTCAATAACAGAGATCAAACAATGAACTGCATTAATTCACATAAATAAAACATATCGACTTGCAGATACCAAGGTATGAAGGACTGTCCTGTAATAAGAACAAAGACCTAACAAAAATTGAGCAGTTTTTGAAGAGAGAAACACAAACCCGACAGATGAAGTCATCCAGCCACACTAGTCCCTCACCTCTCATACCTGCTGTCGCGTCTTGCGTGCCGCGTGGATGAGCGCAGCGTCGGGTATGTATCCGGGTGCGCCCGCGAGCGCCGCCCTCACCGACTCCGCGCGGTACTGGTGGAACCCTCGGCTGTCTCCCTCTTCCACTTCCTCTTCATCCTCTGAAACGTCGCCGGCTCCGTCAGCGGCTAGAGCCTCCCGCCCGGACAGTATCAACCCCTCTAACGTGACTTTCTTCTTCGCTTTTGGCCTGTCTTCATCCACGTCCATGTGGTTACCATTGTCCTATTTCATTTAATAGTATGTCAAATAGTTTGTAAATGAAAAGGGCATTTTTGACAGTTTACTTATGTATATCGTCTAAGTGTTCTTTATTTCGATAGTATATGAAGGACATACCTAACAGAATCATTGGCATAGTATGTATGTAACATACAGTATAGTTCATAATCTATGACATCTATGCAGCGTCCTAGTGGCATAAAAAACAATCACAAAAAGGATAAATAGATTTGTATTTGGCTTTTTAAAATGGAATCATTAATCGGAGTAAAACTTTATTTTATATATTTATTATAAACCATTAATCACAGCTCTAATACAGATTATATGATAAGTAGGACCATGGTTTTATTTGCTGATAGCAATTTTGCCACTAACTACAACACTAACAAAATAACTTTTATAGGAAGTATACCTAGTGAAATATAAAAGTTGTAATTTGATATTTAAGTGACATCTAATAAATCCTTAAAAAGGCTTTGAAACACTCCCAAAATATTTATTAAATTATACATAATTTCACTCCACTTTGGTTAAATCCAGAAGAACAATTATTTAGAAAGAAAACAAGGACTATATAAAAACAAAAAACTGTCCATGTGATTCATACAATACAAAACTTGTGATCATGTCCTATATACAGTGCCTTTAATTCTGACAGGATAAATAGTTTTTTTATTAATGCCTGTGGTTGGAGTATCCACAATTCAAACATACTGCATTAATAAACTGTCATAAATGCCAAATATAACTGAATGTATACAATCATTTTAATGTCAGATAATTTAAAATCATTAAAAACACTTTCCAATTATAAAACAAAGATATTTCTAAAGTAAATATAAGAACAAATACTTGAATTCTCACAAACCCTCAGAACTTTTAATTAATATTCAACAACAAAACAACAAAAAAATACTTCGAAGTTATATTTGTGGTATAAATTTACTTTAGAACATATTTACCAAAATATATTTTTCATATAACAAATAACATATATTACTACAATTCATTTAAAAATCCCTATATGTCAGTAATTTATTCATAATATTTTTAAATATAATACTGAAAGCAGTCTTACCTATCAACATCGACCACATATAAGCATTTTTAGCTCTGTTTTCTTCTAACAACATAGATTAAACAAAGTGGGAAACATTCTAATTGATTTTTAAAATTGGCTAAGTATAGTATTAAGTATAGAGATACAATCCTTGCATAAATGTCCTATGCTTACCATATTCATTGATTTTGATGACACTTCTAACGCACACTTACCTTCTGCATGTTACATACATTATTCATAATATGCCGTGTATATAATGAATTACATTAGTCATGAAACACCAACAATTTGGTTAGTATATTTAAAATAAGTTTTAATAATCAGTAATCAAATATAGATAAATATATTTGATATTTATCTGTTCATACACCTCACCTCATGAGAATTATTGTCATATTTGTTATTATCACCATCAGGAATTTGATGTTGTTTTTCCTTCTCCTTACGTTTGGCGAGGCGCTTGCTCTGTGATGACTTCTTGACTTTGAATACTTCAACTTCTTCTTCTGTAATAAATTAAATGAATTCTTAAACAGGTTATAATCACGAAAGGTTATTGAAAGGTGTGTGTGTGTAGGTTATTGAAAGGTAGCTCTGTGAATGCTAGTAACATCTGGAAGTTACACCACTCTCTGTACATTTATTAATACATGACTTTAGATAGTTGTAATAAAAATTACAGCGGATTTCATTTATAAAGACCTCAGTTGTGATGATAGGTTGGCATTAGATATTCGCATCACAAATTTGGAGTTGTTAAGGGTTGTTTTTTATAGGGGTTGGTTACCACTTTCAAAAGACACCTCCCTTAACCGGCCGAGATACATATTTTTTTTACATGTGTTTAAAGTGACATGTAAGGGAAAGTGATTTTTCCTTCAGATGTACATTTTCAAAGTTTATAATACTACAATTTTGTTGTTTGATACATATTTATTTTGTTTTATAATCTTTCACTTTTTATTTTCGAAAAACAAAAAATATTTGTTTTGTTATGTTTTCCGTGATCTTATATTTTTTGTTTTAATGTTAGAAGCCTCAGAAAAATTCAAGCCGGCTGGGGGTTCTCGTCGATAACGCTGCCTAATCCCTTTGAGATATAACAAAACAATTGAGATAATAAACGACGCAGACGAAGTCGCGGGAATGTGATAGTATTAATATACACATACTCAGCTATACAACACAATCGATATTAGTAGCATTTGTTTTTGGTGCGATAGTAGCAGAATTGCAGATTTTTTACATACTTTGTATTTGTTGTTAATTATCCGATACGAAATATATATAAGAGTTGTTGAGGTATGTATGCTTGGTACACATATATGTTCCAACAACTCATATATGTATGAATAGTTAGCTTAGCTTAGCTCGAGGCAGACCCTCAAAGTGGCCGTCTCCGCCAAAGGAGGACAGGCAGGAGGAGAAGGCGCTTCGCCCAACTCCTCCTGCCACCGTAGCCGGACCTGAGGGGATGGGTCGGGGGGCCCATCTCCTCATTGCACGGGTCCGGCGGACGAGGGGGGGCAGCCGGTGTGTACCCGGTCTGTCCCTCTATAGGTAGGAGCCCGGCGGTCACCTTCCGCCGGGCGGACCGTGGGGGCGGCTCTACAAGGTTGATTAGCTTGAACGATCCCTTGCCGCCCCCACAAAACGCTTTGTCGGTACACCGTGGGGTTTTAGTCCGTGCGACTCGGACATAACCCACCCTCTCCCCCGGGAGGGTGGCGTATCCATAAGGGATTTCCCCACGTTAAAAAAAAAAAAGAA
>MU158716.1:316925-363105 GCA_015888305.1 Antheraea pernyi
ATGTAATGTGTACATTAGATATATAAATACAAAGAGCGTGCTAAATGAGGTTTGTCATCAGCATAATATTTGGAACCATAACCAACCATATAACTACCTCAGTGCTCACTTACACTGTATAAGGAACTATTGAAACAATAACTAATAATATTATTATAAAGATTTATATTTACATTACATTTAATATACATTGCCCTTATTATAATTAAGATTTAGTGACTATACAAAAAATAAACGCTTGTCTGTTCCGCAACAAATTGTATTATGGAACTCTTTACGTAATACTCTTATTAGGAAGGAGTTCCGATCGAACCGTCGACTTGAGCGGTTGTCCGTTTTGCTGCGCGCGCTAAGTTCGATTTTAATACTCTTTCCTATAGCTTTAAATGATATACCCTTACCAACCTGCTCTAATTTCCGGTATCTGGGTTCTCTGATCCGAAACGACGGTTGCATAGACAAGGACGTGAGGAATAGGATAAATCCAGGGTGGATGAAATGGCGAAATGTGTCTGGTGTAGCTTGTGACCCACAAATACCTTTGAAACTCCAGGGAAAGGTTAATAAAACTATGATAAGACTAGTCATGCTGTACGCATCTGAGTGCTGGGCTACGAAAGAGACGGATGAGAGAAAATTACATGTGCCAGAGATGCGAACGTTAAGGTGGATGTGTGGTGTGACTAGAATGGATAAAATTAGGAGTGAATATATCAGAGGAAGTTTGCAAATAGCACCAGTAACAGAGAAGTTAAGGAGTAATAGGTTAGCATGGTATGGGCATGTTATGAGGAGAGATGAAGACCATGTAACTAGAAAAGCTTTGAGTATGACGGTCGATGGATATAAGAGTAGAGGAAGACCAAAAAAAGGAAACACTAAATGTTAAGTGAACCTTACCACGATATATCAGTGAAAACCACATCTAAATCGGATAAGGCGTTTCTGAGATTAGCGTGCACAAACGCACAGACAAACAGATAAACAGACAAAAATTCTAAAAATCATTGTTTTGGGTTCTATTGCATTTATAAAGACCCTTAATAATAGTTTTTCTCATATATACTTAATGTACAGACAGCGGTCAGTTACATTTTTATTATATGTATAGATAGATAGATTACTGCGGAGAAGACAAGGTAAATCGAATAAAGAGTTGTAACCCTCGTTTTCAACTATATACACTAGATGTCTTAGCTTCTGTAGAAGAGGATGTTGGGAGTTTTGGAAGAGTTTACAGAGGAACTTGTCCGAAAGAAATTGCCTGTGCAGATAAAGAGGGGTTCCACGCATTCCACTTGCAGAGCATTGATGGGCGTGAATTTTATGGCCCCTAGAATAATGCAAAGGCATTTTTATTGGATTTTCGAGAGTTCTCTGTGGCTCCTTTATTACCAGGATCCAATAGAAATGCTTCGTAGTCTAGATGAGTGCGGATGATAGCATTGTAAAGCATTTTTTGGGAATAAGGGTGAGCTCCCCACCAAGCTCCTGATAACGACCACAGGATATTGATGTTCTTTTCACATTTACCAGAGACATAATCCCCATGTGAAGACCCAGACATTTTAGCATCCCGCCAAATGCCTAGAAATTTAATCTTAGTTGCCTGGGGAATAACTTCTTCACCCACTCTAATATTAACTAAAGGGATATTCCTGCGCCAGAACACGACCACTGCATACTTAGGAACTGACAAAGAAAGACCGTGATCCAGTAACCATGGCAAAAGATACTGAAAGGCAGAGTTTAATCTGAAAGAAGCATTGCTCGGCTCTGATTGTATAGTGTATAGAACCAAGTCATTGGTGTATAGTAGAATGGAACAGTACGGGTTCACACAATATTTGCTTTACCATCGATAATTTATTTGTCAATGTGTAGATATCCATAGTTTCATACAAGTTATTATATTTTTAGTTAAAAACTCAACTTTTTTTAATGCAAAGTGGCTATGATTGTTAGTGCTGCTACAAGATTTTTACATACTTAAAATTTTTGTTTTTCCACAAAATTTACATTTTTCCAACAATCATTTCTTGCTCTACCTGTATATAGACATAGTATTGTACAAACCATTTCGTTTCAAATTAAAAATCACCAAGTTGATATTGGATGATTGCCATATACAAAAGTACCAATGATCGTTTGGAGGTGATATAATCTTAAAACTTTGATCATGAATATCTCAGTAACTATGACTTTCCGTGCCGGGGTAGTGGTATAGTTGGCCACCTCTCACTTCTTACTTCAGGATGCGAATTTCTAATGCAGCCCCGTGACGACCTTTTGAGTATAACGACATCAGACTTACGTTCTTTGAATTGAAAGAATACTTTCATAGGAAATTCATTCGACAATAGCAATTATAGCGTCAATATTGGGTATAGCGACGTATTATGGAAGAGCCCTCATTGAATATACAAACTGATAATACGATTAAATACATGTTTGTATTAATAGAAAATTAGCTAAACAGCGACTCTGTACACGAGTGCAGCTACAAAAGCTAGACTATGATTCTTTGATCCTGACCTTCGTCTACAAAGCTCAGTAAAGTAGTCGTTTTCACAGGTTTTGTATCCTTTTTCTCTTGGCTTATTACTGGTGGCGGTGGAGCCTCCGGGTCGCAGTCTTCGTCATCGTCAGCGCAAAACACGCGACGCTGAATTTTTTTAGGTTTCCGAAACAACGACATATTTATAACAATACACACACTATTTTACTTTATTTTCCAACATGATACACTGCCTATGTAGAATAGTAAGACACTACAAAATACACAATTTTTCAAAAGTTTCCAATTTTTTAAAGCGATCTAAGATCTAATTCGAAATAGGGCTTCTACTGTACAGAATAATAATACTCCTAGCAGACCTAACGGAGTTCTACTCTGTGGTAAGTGGTAACCACAGACACTTGTCCACAGAAAAATATTACTTATAGTAGGGATGACGATCTGAGATCAAGTTTTAGACCTAGAAAATTTAATTAATGTTATCGATTTAGAACATCAAATGAAATAAAGTGATTCATCGAAGCAAATTTATCTCGGACACTAAATTAAGGTGGCACTACAGTAGCGAGAGGGGTCATTATTTGTGTAACTTATTTGATTCAAATACTTTATCTTAGCGCTCACTCTAGGGTAAATTGCTTTACTCGCAAATTTATACGGGCACCAAAATTAAGAAGTGACATGCTAGCTGACAGACTATAAAAAGTTATATGTCTGTAGTTTATCTCTCAACGTTTTAAAGCTTGATTATGTTATGTTCCATGCTCCTACTTAAATATATAAATGTATTAAAACTTAAATGTAATAATTAAAATTTATTGAGAACATTTGTAGCACACCACTATTTCATATATAATATTATATTGAAATTCCTCACTGTAACAGCTTGTGTTGATCAGTTCAAATTTAAAAGTTAGAATAAAAAACCTAATTAGAATTAATGTCGAACACAAAATTGTATCCTTATTTTGACATTTTCTCAACTCCGCACGACTGCTTTGTTTCTGCAAGGAAAACAGCAATTCTAGAGTGACGTAGTTAGTCTGATGTTGGATGTATCGAAAAAATACATTTAAATTTTAGCCGTTTTTAAAGGAAAAGTACTGTAATCGAATACAAATTCCATTTTTTAATATCGATATATAACGAACACCCCTAGTCCTAGTCACAATAACTATCTGCCATTTTTGTCCCGCACAGTGTGTTGTGCGTTTTTGTCTTGGTAAGTACCTTAAAATTTCAATCTTAATTCATTATATCAATCTTGATTTGTATAAATAAATTACTAAGTATTACTTCGTTATCAGTAGTTATTTAGTTTATGTCCATAATATTTCTTTCTCAAGTTTAAAAACAAGATGACGTGATTACACTTAATTTTTCAGTCCTTAAATTTCTTTGAAGTCCCTACTTCACTCAATCCAAGATGGGTAGGGAGGACAAGGCTACTTGGAAGTCCAACTACTTCGTTAAAATCATCGTAAGTACAGTTTTTTTACATGTCATATAAAAAAGCACGTTCTCTTTAGCATGCCTTTCAAACTTATATTTTTCGGAGTATATCTAAAGACTGAAATGGTTTTTTTTACATGTGTACATATGGCTGATGTATTATAGAAAGAATATTCTGCGAAACGAGTACTATGTTTAATTTTTCTACAGCAACTTTTGGACGAGTACCCGAAATGTTTCATCGTGGGTGCAGACAATGTGGGGTCTATGCAGATGCAGCAGATTCGTATCTCGCTACGTGGCCACAGCATCGTGCTCATGGGCAAGAACACCATGATGAGGAAAGCCATCAAAGACCATCTTGAAACAAACCCGGCTCTCGAGAAACTACTTCCTCACATCAAGGGGAATGTTGGCTTCGTCTTCACCCGTGGAGACCTTGTCGATGTATGTTGAATTACCTTTAAAAAACTTTATTCAATTTAGACCCTGAGAGACTTTGAGTGCCTGCTTATAAACATCAAGGCTACCACTGGTTCGGAAAATAACCCAGTTAAAGAGAAGAACCGGCCAGAAATTAGATCTGGTTTATCTTTACATGATACATATTTTCACAAACATAGACAGTTACGTTAGTTTCTGGTGGATGTACAGAGATAGATGATATTTCCAGGCTTCAACATTTAAAACCCAATTGACATGGTGATTGAACTCCGTATCTGGCAAATTGGTAATGTGCTTTGGGACTGTTTCAAACCTAACGCTGTCACCTAGAAATGTTATTTATTATATAATTATAGTGAGCCTGAAACATGGACTAACCAACTTGTTATTATTTCTAATATTTAAATTATGTTGGTCTATTGCATACATTAGATTATCAAGAATGTATTGGGAGGGCAGAGTTAATATACCAATCTTGTATATGTAATAGATACCAATTAAGCACAGCCATACAAGAAAATCAGATAAAGTATATCATATTATTTCATTATTTTTAAAGATGTATTGCATCATCCCATTTCTGCCAGAAATGCATGCACTAGTTATATTTTAATTCAAAATATGTCATTTGTAAAATGCATGATTGCAAGGTTTTCCAAGGTTATATTGAAAAGTGACAACATAATACACCTGCTGGACTCAGGATAGTGGCATTTTTATGTAGGTGACAGCTATAAGCAGTGACCATTTAAATAAAATTGACCACACACCTCTTTAATACATTGAACATGAATATTGATATAGCATGTCAGTATAGATACTGACAACTTTGTAACTTTAACATTTAAGAATAAATTGGTAATAAAAATGACATAGACAAGTGATCTATCACTTGAGAATCATATCACTATATTAAATGTTTACTTATATTCAAAAAAATTAAGGTAACATATTTACAAATGAAATATATGAACAGCCCTAGATCTAGGTGGGAGGTGGATAAACAAGGACACCAATCCTGGGTGGCACTTTAAGGGAGTGCTGATATATAATATAATAAAAATTAAAAACTTACTTCTTAAAAGTTCTTGCATATGGAAACCTGGTTAGCTCACTGTCAACTTGTATGAAAAATTGCCACACAGGTCTACACAAGTGAACCTTTGCACTATCTTGTGGACTTGAGACACCAAATTGATTGAGATTTGTCATGTCAACAATTAACATCTTTTTACTGTTATTGTTTCTAATATCACATTATATATTTTCAGGTGCGTGACAAACTGCTGGAGAACAAAGTTCAAGCTCCAGCCCGTCCTGGTGCCATTGCCCCATTGTCTGTCGTCATTCCGGCTCATAACACTGGTCTTGGTCCTGAGAAGACTTCTTTCTTCCAGGCTCTCTCCATCCCCACTAAGATTTCTAAGGGTAAGATTGTTATAGATAATAATTTTATTTCATTTGTCCAAACTCCCATACATGCTCGCTATTTGCTAATTGCATTGTATTACTCATAATGTGGATAAAAAAACTAAGGTTTCTTAAAATTTTCTTTAAAAAAATCTTAGTTTACTATAAAGTATACTATTAGGTTTGAAAATATGGTTACTACAGTGTATATTCTTTTTTTAATCTTTTGATGTTCTTGTCTTATGATGAGTGATAATATTTCCTTAGATAGTGACATGTTCAGCTTAGAATCTGTTATAGTTGTCTCACAAGAAGCTTTTACAAAACATAAGAATGCTCGGTGAATGATTTTTAAAATTCAAACTTATATCAAATATAACAAAATAAGAATAGGAGTGTCTGTTCTAATACCAGTGGGTGTAATATTAACCCCTTGGCTTCGCTTTCAGACAACATTAACTCTTTAAATTTATCCTAGTGTGATCTGTTCCTATGAATATTGCACTGGCATTTTAAAGATACAAATTTACATTTGTTACAATGTATCAAAAGACAATATACATTTAATATTATTTAATGTTATGTGAAGTAGATAGTAGGTATCATCTACATCTATTAAAAATATATGTAAAAAATACAATTTGAAATCTAAACTAAGACATTTTTATTAGTTTACCAGTTACTCATTTAATAGCCATCTTATTATTTGTGTTGGTATCTCTGATGCTATTCCCATTCCTGCATAATAAAATTGCTATAACTGGTTGTCACTAATATTACTGCTAAAAGATTTTCCAATAAAACTCAAAGTAACTTTTTTTTTTTTTATGTGTGTAAAAACTGCTGGTCCAGTTATCATGTTGCCTATCATCATGCAGTTCAATAGTTAGCAAAGTACCATTATAATCTCTTCCCATACTGGCATTTATTGTGACCATAAAAGCTCATGGTATTTCACACAGGTATGAAAGTAGCATTGCAATTAAATTAATGTGTATATGTTCATTCGAGTCATATTTCTTGTTTGCTGAATATGCAAGTATAAAATACCATTACTATTTTAGGTACTATTGAAATCATCAATGATGTCCATATCCTGAAGCCTGGAGACAAGGTGGGAGCTTCCGAAGCGACTCTACTGAATATGTTGAACATCTCTCCCTTCTCGTACGGTCTTGTTGTGAAACAGGTATGTATTGCAGTTTCTAGAACCAACCCACACACTGATAAGTGTCATTAAAGTGCTTGATATTTGAAATAAAACTTTATAATTTCATAAAAAATCCTTGTCTAGATTAGACAAACTGCTTTAAAGAATTAATCCGCTTATCCAAAGTGTTGAGTACAGATTGTATGAATTAACTGCAATCCGATAATTTACCTTTGGTAAATTATAGAGCTATGAAATAATTTGACGATTCCATGATGATTTATCTGGAATAACATTTTTTATAGCTAACACGATCTCAAATAATCTATCTATTAATTGTTGTAATTCATATAGTATTTGTAGCGGCGTTTGCATGGCACCCCACTTATAGCCTCGACTTTGATAAAAATATCTTTCCTCTTATTACAATTTTAATGCCTATAACAATTTGCTATGTGTGTGCAAATCGAATCTTCTTGCGAGTGTGACGTTTTTGCGAGTGCAACTTCATGCTGCTCGCCGTTTCGTTCCGAAACAGTATTCAACTAAATTACTATAATATAGAAGCTAAATGTTATTCTCATTTCATACTATAAATCAATCCATTCATTCAGATTAAAGTGGCTTCATACTATACTTTATTTATTTTTATAATCGTGGTGTGTACACATTATCATAGTAACAAAAAAAAGTATAGTATCACTATAAATTATCCTTTGTTAATTGGTAGTTGTTCCCACGTTTTTTCACTTTCACTTCGCCCGTGTAAGAAGCCCGCCCCTGTAGAAGATTGAGTATAATTTTTGTGTGTTTTAGATAATTAGGTAAAATATAAACCTTTATATTTTAAATTGATTTAGAAAGAGAATCGAGTATAGAGTATTCTCCATAAATATTGCTACTGTCTAAACTTTCACCTGGTATATGTATAACAAAACATTTGATGAGATATGTTAATCAAATTTTGTTGATACAGGTGTACGACTCTGGTACCATATTCGCACCAGCTATCTTGGACATCAAGCCTGAAGACCTCCGTGAGAAATTCCTCGCGGGAGTGGCTAACGTAGCTGCTCTCTCGTTGTCCATTGGTTATCCCACGGTCGCGTCCGCACCGCACTCCATCGCCAACGGTTTCAAGAACCTGCTTGCCATTGCGGCCGTCACCGAAGTTGAGTTCAAGGAAGCGACCACCATCAAGGAGTACATCAAGGTAATCTTAATAAATAATAAAACAAGAGTTTGAATTCATGTTATAAGCTGATGATCAACTTTCAGTGTAATAACTTTTTTTAACTTAGTCTATGGTCCCTGTGGGGAATTCCACAATTCTGCCAGTGTCATGTAGATTTTCAACTGATTCAACAGAAATAAATCAATAAGAGATTTGAAGTTGATGTTGACCACCATCATACATCTAAAAGAGATCAAAAAGGATATTAACCATTGGGATTAGTAAGTTCCTAAACAATTAAGTTGGTAAAGACAATGTGATAACTTGATTATAGGTCATTTTGGTTTTATCAAATTGACAAAGGCCTTAAAAATTTGTGCAATTTATAAATAGTATGAAGGAAAAAGCAAATTATAATTTCAAAATTATCTCTGATCGTGAAGCAACAGAATTATAAAATGTAGTTGAATCTTTTAATATGTCCAGATTTCCTGTACTCTAGATACTGCTTTATTATTATCAATGATAAGACTTCAACTAACTTGTCCAGTTAACACATTTCGTGCCACTTGTAGCACACATTACACATGATCTTTATGCCATGAGTACCACCATGTGATCACATGATTTCATAACTATTGAAAACTAAAGAATTACTTATGTCATGTTATGTATGATGTTGTAGTGTAATATTGTCCTGATAATGTGATCTATTCCGGTGAAGCTTTGAAGGCCCATCTGGTCAACAGCATAGGCAGTTCGAAAAAACGGTATGGCAATATCGCTTTTTGTCAAAATATCTAATGGCCTGAAGGACATGTCAGCCAATAAAGGCTCATCACGGTGCCTGTTAATTAGTTGTTTTATTAAAGAATATATAAAAACGAGTATGTCTGTTATAATTCCAGAGAATGTAAACTAGCTTCTCTTGGATTCGCTTTCAGACTATAGAATATTATACTCTTCATATCTATCCTAGTACAATAGTTAATACATTTATTTTGTACTGGCATTTTGAAGGGACATTTTTTTTCCATTCATCAATGTACAGGTAATTTTGAAAGCCGTAACCTAAAGTATTTTAAATGTAATTGTTCAGGACCCATCGAAGTTTGCGGCCGTCGCTGCGACTGCAGCTCCCGCCGCCGCCGCTCCGGCTGAGAAGAAGGCCGAGGAGAAGAAGGAAGAGAAAGAAGAGTCTGAGAGTGACGACGACATGGGCTTCGGTCTCTTTGACTAAGCACATGCGTTGTTTGGAGCGTGGCGACATCGCTCGCACCTGCGGTTCAACTGTTGTATCAACGCCGCCGGGAAGGACAAACCCATATGGCGGCCGATACGGCTTTGAAACATTGCCTGTGCTTGTAATAAATGCCACCAATTGGTTTTAGCTCTTGGTTTTATTTTTTAAACCTACACCAGTTACATTTGATAGATAAAGTATAGAGTGATTGAGTATTTACTCACTTTCATTGGTAAAGATTTTTCTATTGATCTAAAAAATCTGTTGGATTCAAGTTTATTTTTATGTTACACAAATTTAAATTACGAATTATATCTTATCAGTACAGTAGATTATTCGCATTTAGATAAATTTTATATACCTAGGGGATAATGGGGACAAATTCAGAGGTATGTTAAAAAACACTATTAAAGAACTAAGATTTTTGACAAACCAATTTAGTGCTGAGTATGACCGATCTTATAACTGTGTTAGCCTTAAAATTTGTCTGCTTGTTATTTGTTTTTTGGTCGGTGTAAAGTTGCGCGTGATATGGACATCGCTTCTTTAGTCTATTATATTGGTGTACATAATGGACTACAAACAAAAGATAAAAAAAATATTAACCTAAATTACTCATAATAATTATCAGCTATGTGTCAAAACTGTTTCTGAAATTAGCAGAAACAAATAAACAAAAATAAGGAAACCGGTTTAGTAACCGATATACTTTCGAGTCCATATAGTAAAAATCTGGTATCCGACATACCAGACATAAGTGTCATTAATATACAATAACCCAAGATGCACACTTAATATCCCACAACCGGCACACAAAAATAAGGGTATTATGCAGTCTTTTCAAATAGTCTCGCGTCGCTTGCGTCCTTTTACAAACAACTAAATCATTCAGGTAAGGTTGAATTTACAAAATCATAAGTCTATCGTATAACTGTAACTACGTATGTATATTGGGAAATTTTTGCGGCCGGTTTTTGGCGCTATTTTTATTCGAGACTGTGTGTCTTAGGTTTTTATATGTCAATGAACTAGGTATCTAAATAATATGTAAAGATTATCTGAATGTATAAGAAAAAGCCGTATCAGATTTTATATTTTATTACACATAATTACTTATCGTACAGTATACTAGTCGTCAGATATATGTATAATAATTTATCGGATTTCACATCTAATGTTTCTACAGAGTATTTACTATAGACAAGTATAACATCAAAACATTAAACAGTTCTTATAGACTGTATCTGATATGAGATTATTTTTAGACATTTAGACAGATCTTTTGATTTAACACTAAATTTTGATAGATATATGTAATGCCAAACGATCGGAAATTTCTTACATTTAAGAAGAGATCATCTATACAAATGCAGACACTTTAAATTGTTATAATTTTTAAAACAATGTTATGGCTGTATACGTGAATAGGCGCTACGCTTTGTAATAAAAAAAAACATAAAAACTAATATTCATTCGTCTCGTATTACACATAACATCAAATTAATAAACTTACATTCTATTTACGTTTAATATTATAATACGAGTCTCCTCAAACTATAATATGTTTTTATTTGAGCCTGACGCATTGAAAATGCTTTACATAAATCCACAATAAAGTGTACAAAATAGTTATGAGAATGGCACAAACGCATCACAATTTGATAACTTAGATAATAATTTTACACAAGCAACCCATTAGGTTTGTTGTTGAAACGTTTATAGATATTTTTTTTTACTTATATAAGAATAATATCCCAACTCCAACCAAAGGCTTCGTCACCCTGTTATGTAATTAATAATAATTTCATACATACTTACGCATGTAGTTAAAATTTTACATAATAATAAATAAAAACAACGTTAGTATCTTTCGAAGTAGATGTATAGTTTAAAATCGAGGTTAATATGTTTGATGAAAGATGACTAAACTAAATAGTAGTTCATTTCGTAAATAACCCTATAAAAAACGTAAATATAATAATAGTTTGACTGAACATTTCTGGCTTTAAGGCGTAGAATAATTAAATTGAATATATTTTATTCAGAGGTGACCAATGTAACATATATTAAACTGAGAGAAACGTGAAATATAGGAACTTACTAAGCCTACACGGTATAATAAATTTTCAATTGTTTTGAAATCAATTGAGCTAACATCTGACTTCACAGTTTGCTGTTAACATTGATACACAATTTATAGAGCAATCGCATTTCGATAGATTATAAAAAATATATTCATTTATCGGTTTTATCAACTACCTCTCCGATCCATGAATGTGCGACCCGCAGTTATACCTATACGATTCTGTATTGCCCTTGGCCATTCTTTTTTTCTCGAACTGATTACGCTATTGACCTAGCAAGGTCTTAACAACTTCACCCGACTACGCCCTTGGCCAGAAAAGAATGACGACCACTGGCATAGTGCACTCAACGGATTGAACCACTTTGGAATTACAAAAGCAACAACTATACAATTTTATTATAAGAATGCATATTTCTGTAATAAACAGAAAAACTTAATGTGAAATAGAATGAAAACGTAACAAAAACAAATTTAAAATACAAAGGAACCATTACATTAAAATCTGTATTTTAATAATTCACCTAGAATCAAGAGGTGCAATTAACATAGATATAACTAGAAAGTTATACTTCAGAGATGATCCAGAATAATATACCAAGGATATTTCTAACATTAATAAAAGTTGTCCATATTACAATGATAAATCATATTCCATTTTATCTGTCTCAATAGATGAATACAATTCAATAAAGTATTGATTTTTAAACACAGGTATATATAAGCAACATTAAGGAACTAAGCATTTGCACATAAACGTGTCGAGATCAAATTTCAATGGAAACAACAACATAGAATTTAAGTAGCTTCACCATCCATCATTATCTTGAATGATCCATCTGGATCAGTGCAACGTAGCAAATTGGTGGCATTTCCTCGTAGAAATGGCAGTTTTTTATTGAGTATAAAAACTACTCCATCAATGAATGTCATTAACCTTTTAGTTGATAATTCATTCATTCCTTCCATGAGTTCTATATTATACCAGCAAAGTATAGCATTAGCGCATCCTGTATTTATAATTGGGACGTTAGCCACTTGAGATCGCATCTCACTGTCATAGGAACCAAAAACAATTGGATTTGTTAAAGCAGTATATTCCAAAAGGTTGAAATCAATGCAAAAGTTTTGAGATACCCCAAACTTGTTCAAATGTTTTGCCACATCATAATTACCAATATTTTCATCATAAACCCTGTTGTTAATATCCAGCCAGCGACAACCTACGAGCTGTGCGACCACCTTTACATCTGACGGCATAAAAAGCCCTCCTTGCAACAAATGTGATTGTTTCAAGACATGCGCAATTTCTTTATGACGTAAATCAATGTCGCCGCCTAAGTCGAGAATGTTACAAAATATGGCATGATATTTTTCCTCCCCAAAGACATCAGTGGTCCAAGCATCTCCAAGTAAAATAGTTACTTTGTATGTGGATACATTATTGACTTCGAGTATTTTTATTATAAACTCCTTGTCACACGATTCTTTTGCATAGCATGTTAGAGAGTTAGCACCTCTCTTTAGCATCATTAGGCCAAATACTGGGAAAGGACACAAATCAACTATGTTGATTTGCGACATATCAGCTATCTGCCCCAGGTATACAGAAACCATACCAATGCACCCAGTTATCATATTCATATAATCGGTATCATTCAAAAACCTTATTGCTTCATTAGAAATTCTTAGGATTTCTACATCTTTATCAGGGCACATGGTCAATTTACCTCCATTTAATAAAAAGTTTATGCTGACTGTTTGCTCTTCAATCACACTCTTTGGTGTGATATCAAAGAATATGGCTTGCTGCCAAGCTATAGCTCGATTCGAAGAACGAGGATCAGTGGTTACAGAAATTTTATCAGTTAAGTGCAAGGTGAACCAACCTACAACGCTAACCATTTGTCCTTTCTGTGTTATCTTGAATTCTGCTTTGTATGGTTCAGTGCGGGTCAACTTCTCCTGTATATCTTTGATGTTATTAAAATCAACTTTTAACAGTAATTGAGGTTCAGCAAGATATTTCAGATCTTTATAGGTATGTATGTCCTCATCAGAATATGACTCATCATATGCATACACATGGACAGGAATATCAGGAAAAAAGGAATGCCAAGAAGAATTCTTGCAGACGAGGATAACTGGTATCTTGTTTTTAAATAGCCACTCTGTACTGGGACTACATAGAAATCTGCCTTTTTTGGCAAAACTCTCCCGACATTACTAATTAAATGCTCCCAAGCATGTAATATGTACTTCAATATATGCTCACCAAACAAGCTAGAATCAAACATTTCTGTAACTACCAGAGACCTCTTACCACCAATGTCTCGGAAGTTCAATTTATCAGAAATTTTATTCAAAATAATAATCTCAATGATTCCATTATCCTGTGTTATGTCTGCACTTATATGAGACATAATTTTAGAACTGTCAATAGCTGTTATTGCTATCGGAGAAGCTTCATATGCATACATAGATAAGATGCAAGTCCCCGAGCCAAGGTCAAGGATTGTGTCCTTGAATGGTTTAATAGTGTCACTTATAGCTTTATGATAAGCAAAATTTCGCACTTTATCATTCATCATTCTGTAATGCCTGCGGGGAATTAAGAGATTCTTAACGGAATTCAGGTTTTTTTCTGCATTAACGAAGCCACAATCAAGTTTCAGAGCTTTCTGGAAGTGGGTCCAGGCTTCAGTATAAAGACCGAATTTATAAAGGTATTTACCAATCTCGTTCAGCATGAGCATATTTTTCGGAAATAATTTCAGAGCACGTCCAAAGTTATTGAATATCTCCTCCATTTTTTTGCTGGCGCACAAGATCTCGTTCAACTTATTCAGTACTTCACGAAACTCGGGCTCGTGCATGTTTTTCATTCCAGGACATTTCTCAAACGCCATAATATAAAGATCGAACGCTTTACTGTATGAATTGTTGTCTACGAACTGCCGGGCATAGGTAATATATTCTCTTGCAATATCCTCCATGGCTATTGATTTTCACTACCCTACAAAGACGATACCTATGTAAAACAGGAATCTGCGAATTGCATACAATAAAGAAATAATTAAAATAAATACTTACGGACATCAAATAAAATGAATTATTATCTTAGAAAAGAAACAACTTGAAAAATTTTATCACACCGCCCGCAGAGTATTTTAAAATATATGGCCGAGATAGATCAAATTGAAACAGTAATGATACACATACCTCTATCATATTTAGAAAAAGGATGCAATCGGCGGCTGCGTACTAGTAAAATCGTTACTCAAAACAAAATACAAAACAATAACAGGTGTCCTCGTACTTCACACACCTGTTTAGTTTTGTATAGGTGTAAGGGAGACAACCGATACACGTGAAATGTCACCAATCAATACTTAAAATAACGTTTCATTTCACGCAGATACGTTTATTGCAAATAAGTTACATTTGATTGTAAAACACAACTTGAGTATCTTTTATATGAACATAGCATTCCCGCTTTGAAATTCACCTTTTATTTATAGTATCGATAATGTACGAAAGTACATTCAAATCTATACTCTTGCTTTGAATCGGTATTCAGGTTTTATGAAAATCCTGTTGTTGTAAGTTTTTCGTTTATCATAAACTAGGTATTGTTCAGGTAAATGTATAATTCCTCTAATCTCGAAAAAAGTACATAGTTTCTGAATGAAAGATAGCGTCCGCCTTTTTCTATATCCCTGCAATATATATGTAAAATCTCATTAGTGGCTGAGTAGTAAGTACAAGTGTGACACCCTCATTTGTACTTCAAGTAGGTACTGACTTACTTGAAATATTCACTATAGATTTACAATTACAGAAATGAAAGACGTAAATAAACAAAAGCATTTATTTTCAGGCTTTTATTAAATATTCCTTAAAATATCAGACTAGTACACTCATAAACTTAGTTTACTTACAAACTATAACAGTGGTCCAGGGTCCACACATTAAAGTAGAATTTTTATCACATTGATAAGCTTTATTAAAGTTATTAATTAAGGGATATTCTTCAGGACAGAAACCTAATTGCCCATATTTATTTAAGCCGGTGGTCCAAACAGAGTTATCTTCAAGTAAAATGGCAGAATGTCTGGAACCACATGCAATATCTATTACATTTAAATGAACTTCTTCATTGTTATTGAAAAGTTCAACTAATGTCGGAAATGAAAAGTTGTTAAAATTCTTTCCATTTTCTTCAATTCCTAACTGGCCAGTGTCATTCCAGCCCCAGGCATACAAGTCTCCAAATTCACTGAGAGCCAAAGAATGCCATCCGCCAGCACGAATTTTTGTTATTTTAATACCAGCTAAAGCCTCCACTTCTGTAGGTATATCTAAGTTAGTCACATCTCCATGGCCAAGTTGTAGTCTCCTGTAAAAAAAAATTTCTTAACATGCAATGAGGCATTGACATAAAATGAATGTAACCTAACTAACAAGTTTTTACCTTCCATTACCCCATGTGTATACTCTTCCGGCATCAGTTAACAATAGAAAATGTTCATTTCCACATTCAATGTCACATACATTTCCTACACAATGTTCAGTGTTAATATAACTAGGCAGAATTCCCATATAGATGTTACCAACCTCTGTCAAATAAAGACTCGTATTGTTTGCTGTAACTAATTTTGATAGACACCCAGGCCTCTTTTTCTTATCAGCATGTTCTAATGGTGTCTCAATGTTTAATGAAATCTTTTTAAATTTAATTCTAGTGTCGTACTTTGCAACCCAAAGAAAACTATCCTTTTTGCTAGCTAACACTAAATTATATTCATTACCAACGATAGTAAGATCTTGAGGATGACAATCATTGGGAAGCATGACTTGTTTCACACTCTCAACCCCATCCCAGGCTCCTGTGATGTAGAATATATTTTTAATTTGAAATATATTATAGGACCAATTAATGTCGATCAGTTCAGCGTGTTTAAAATCAACATTGCAATTTGGTTTTAAAGGGATATTTCGAAATTCGGAAAAGAATGAATCTTTCGAAAACCACTGGTTAAATAAATTCGATCCCGCAACAAGATACATGGCTTTTGTAACGATTTGCAAATTGCAGTACAATCAAAATGAACATAGGTTTTTCTTCACAATTAGTTCAATTTTATCTACATATAAAACTTATACAGTATATTGTATAGTATACAATTATTTGTTACACCTCATTGTCTTTATTACAAGCGATAGCTCAAACTTATAGTTCAATTGAAATACACTTCGTTTTTTCTTTATACTCGCACTATTGATTATTCCAATTCTTTAACATATTAATGTAAAGATAACACAGAATACCACTGAAAACTACATTATATTTACAATTAGACGTAGATATCGGCAACATGCCTCTAAACTCTGAAATACTTGTACGACTATTAGTCTGTGCTCTGAAATAAGTGAAATAAACAACAATGAGCAAAACAGTAAGTCTACATTACCACAGAGTAAATAAAAAGTAGTCTGTAAGCAAAAGTTATAATTTATCGAGTAAAATTTTAACTTTGATGTGAAACATCTGTAACGGTTCGCCACGCTATATGATTTTCAGTTTTTAATTTTTACATTTAATTAATATAAATCTAGCTTAGATTAACAGTCACTTTTATCTTTAAAAAAAAATCTATATATTTTATTTTCGACTAGCTGGCCCGGCAGACGTTGCCGGCCCGGCCCGTCCTGATTTAATCCTGGACATATTATATACCAAAACGTTCCTCGTGAATCACTTTATCCACTGGTGAAAACGGCATAAAGATCCGTTCAGTAGTTTTTGAGTTTATCGCGAACAGACAGACAGACAGACGCGGTAGGGAACTTTATTTTATACTATGTAATAAAATAATAATAAATAATAATAAAATAAAATAATAGTAATTCTTTCTTTTGTTCGATGACAGAGAGCCCAATTCATACAGAGGTTATTAAATGGGACAACAGACTCACCCCCCTATCTTTGGTCGATGAGCAATGGAACGCACCGCCTGTATTGACCGCTCACGATCGCGAGTCCGTATGGAAAACGAAAGAGTTGCACGGACGCTTTTTCAAGGCTCTACATGAGCAGCACATCGATGAGAGAACCTCTGTACACTGGCTGCGCTTCGGAGATCTGTATGGGGAAACCGAAGGGTTTATATGTGCAATACAGGATCAGGTTATTAAGACAAATAACCATCGTAAATATATTCTCAAGGATGGTACCATTGATCTCTGCCGCCTGTGTCACCATCCGGGAGAAACTCTTAGGCATATAACATCAGGCTGTTCGATGCTTGCCAACACTGAGTATCTGCATAGACATAACCAGGCAGCTAAAATATTGCACCAGGAACTCGCTTTGAAGTACGGACTCATAGAACGCAGATTGCCATACTATCAGTATGCTCCAGAATCTGTGCTTGAAAATGACCGCGCACTGCTTTACTGGGACCGAAACATCATCACTGATAGAACCATTGCAGCAAATAAGCCCGATATAGTATTAAGGGATCGCGCGCAATCAAAGGTATTTCTCGTGGATGTCAGTATCCCCTTTGATGAAAACCTCGTCAAAGCCGAAGCAGACAAGCAAACAAAATATCTTGATCTGGCTTACGAGGTTACGGAGATGTGGAGGGTGACATCCACGGAAATAGTCCCAATAATAATATCCGTTAACGGGTTAATCCCAGTTAATCTTGATAAACATCTGAGAAGACTGGGATTACGAGGAAGACCGACAATGGCAAATCTCCAACGCGCCATCCTGCTCTATAATGCTAATATTGTTCGACGGTTTCTCTTCGTGGAGCATTGAACTCCAGCCGATTGGCCACTTCTGCTGGAGGTAACTCCTGCTGCTTAGCAAAAGCTTAAGTAATAGAGATGTTGAAAAACATACTAAAAATAATAATAATAATGATTTGCCATATTTTTTCTGTAAACTATTCTTTTATGCATGTTACCAGCAACGGCTTCCATGTTTTTAATTACTGCTATTACATGGTTGATACATTTGGAAATAATAGCGCAGTGGATTAATGATTTAAATCATATTTAATTATTTTTTTCGAACTGACTACGCTATTGGCCTTATGGGTCTTCGAACATATAACAATTAGTTGCTCGTTAATGAATAAAAGCTATTGCTTTTATTATTAATCATAAAATATTTATATATTATACTATAAATGATGACCACTACGTTTATTACAGTATTAATGTATTGAATGTACAAATAATTACATTTCGAAATCAAACGTGCTTAAACAAAGGTTAAACAAATCATTGTTGTTTCTTTTGGGAGTAAAATTTGTAATTCTGTCTGTTGTCTTATAGCAGTATACCAAGGAGCACTTTTGTCGTTATATTGTAAGCTACTAATTATTTTAACTTTATTTTATTTATTCAATCTTTTAGATTATTACTGCCATTGACAAGTTCTTCTTCTATTTTATTTTTGGCAACCAGTCTTCTAGTAGACTATTACTGCCATTATCAAGTCAGTATCGATATTACAAGTTTCTTGATATAATTTTAATGAACTAACAAGATGGTGGCCATCTTGTTACATCTTTCCTGGGAGTTTTTGTAGCAAGTCAGAATCCATGCTCCGTGGTATTATTTCCGATCCACTTCACTTGTGCACAATAACCAAATTATATTATGTAAAGCACCACCAACATTACACAATATATAACCAAATAACACAAGATTATAGATAGAATAAAGACTACTACATGGCATTCTAAGATCCCGCCAAAAATTCACAAATAACGTTAAAGTAAATTTATTTCTATGTCGATAGACAAATAGTGCATTCGGTTTGTCGTGGACCTGTAGTTCTGGATGTGCATGTGTCCCGATTGTATATATTTTTTAAAATTTAATTACGGTTTAATTTTATTTTTATAATCTGTCATTCTGATTTATTTTTTAAAGAGATTTGACATCTAGTAACACTTATCAATGCCGGTAATTGTGGTATGGTATTTACTCGTTTTTTTATTTACAGTTTAATCGTGTTATTATATATGTTAGCTACATTGCAGTATATTATAAATATGAATAATATATTTTGTTCTCAAGATGTAAAATGTTCAGTGAGTTTTGTTAAAAAATGAGGATCGTGCTGACATGAAATTTGTAAGAAGAAATCAATATGGCCCTCAAACTTGGAAAATGCAGGCTCTGCCTAAAGTTAGGCGATTTCTACTCTATTTTTACGATGGACAATGCAGTCCAGTTGGCGGATATGGTGATGGAATGCTCTCGGGTGAAGGTGAGTGAGTTACTATTGAAATCAGCAAATAATGTGCTATAGAAATACGACACCTGAACAAGACAATTCGATTCTGCATATGCCGTCTAATTTATGAATAATTAAAACTTTAAATTATATCTGGGTTGATTAAAATGATACGGAATATTGTATTATATAGTAGTATTTATGTATTTATAAATTGATGAATGATTACACAAAGTAATTTCTCAAGTTCCTGTTGAAGCTTATAGTAATTACCTGATTATATTCATTATTTTTTATTTTGTTGTACAAATATCCAGGCAGTTACTGGTATTGTTGTTTGTTTTTAAATTGCATATCAATGAGTTTGCAGGTCTAAGTTAATTGATATATATTAATCTAGTAAATATTAACAATCTGTGTTGGAAATCATGAAGTCTATTCAAGAAATTTAACAACAAGTACATTGAGTATGGATAAACTAGAAATTGGGGCTGCATTAGAAATTCGCATCGTGAAATAAGCGATGAGGGGGGGTGAGAGGGTGGGGAGGGGGCTGACTACCCCTCTAAACCACTCCCCCACCGCGGAAAGTTATAGTTACTGAGATATTCCTGATCAAAGTTTTGAGATTATGTCGCCTCCGAACAATCATTGGTAATTTTGTATAATTACAACATGGTGTTTTTTAAAATTAAATTTAACAGTTTGTACAATACTATGTCTATATATACTTATATAGTATATATAGACAAAAAGTTATTGCAGGAAAAATGTAAATTTTGTGGAAAAAAATAAATTTGAAGTATTTAAAACTCTTGTAACAGTACTAAAAATTATAGTTATTTTGCATAAAAGAAGGTTGGGTTTTGAACTAAAATAATAATAACTTGTATGCAACTATGTATATCTACACATTAAGGAATAAATTATTGATGCAACAGCATAAATCGTGAACAACAAAAAAAGTATATTTACGATAAACTTCTGTCCTCATTATTCACGCAAATATTTCACAATTAAGCTCATAGTGGTTAAAAAATATTTTAATATAAAACAACAAGGAATTTGATATGTTTTCACAATACTAACCTACATAGAGAAGTAGGGCAGGAGGGAAGCTTTGCTTTGCTCCAGCCCCATTCCTCTATTAACCTAACATGACTTAGTTGTATTTGCTTGGACCAGTTCGCTACTTGCTGCACTCGCTCACCTGTGTTATGTGTGGAAAGGCTTTATGATGATTTTTGTAGGATTGAGACAGTTGATTTTTTAATTAAACATAGTAGAAAAATACAAGATCTGGAAAACTTTCCATTTTAGTCTAGTCATACAAATAATTTATATTTGATTTTTTGTTTTTATTTTTCTGAAATAATAGTGAACAATTATTAGTTAATAAACAATAATAAATATGTAAAAATAACAAAATTATAGTATTATAAACCTTAAAAATGCACATCTGAAGGAAAACCATTACAGTAACTACAAACACATAAAATAAACTATGCATCTTCGCTGCTGAGTGGGTGTCTTTTGAAAGGGGTAACCAACCTCTATTAAAAAACAACCCTTAACAACCCCAAATTCCTGATGCGAATTACTTGAAAATATCTATAAAAATAAAATAATTGAGGACTGGTGTTATGTACTAAGAAAAGAAAGTACTGGAGAGATTTATTTTACAATTTTCTAGTTTTACTAGTTAGATATCTGATTCTATTTATATAAATAAATATTGTTTTTTAATCGATTTCGAAAAAGGAGGAGATTACTGTTTTTAGTTGTATTTGATAGGAATTATATATATGAGTTGTTGAGGTATGTATGCTTGGTACACATATATGTTTCAACAACTCATATATGTATGAATAGTTAGCTTAGCTTAGGTTAGCTCAGATAGGTCGCGAATTGCATGTATCAGGCAACAGCCAAAGGGGAGGTGTGCCTCGCACCCTTCAGCTAGTTGTCAAAATAAAATCAGCTGAGTGCCTTAAGGGCTCATCTGAGTAGTCCGGTGAAGCTGTTAAGACCTTGCTTGGTCAATAATGCGAACAATATCGATAGTCAGAGCGAAAAAAAAAAAAGGTAACGTTTGTAAGTTTGTGACGTTGTAGAGAGTAATCTCAGGAACTACTGGTCCAATTTGAAAAATTCTTTGCTAAGACCAATAGGAGCGGAGCACCAATGAAGAATATTTCGAAATCGGGTTTTATTTCCCTCTCGAGAGCTTCCGCTGCATGTTAGCGTCAGCCCAAAGTATCTATTCCAAGCGAATGAAGTTGCAGGCAGTGGCTAATTGAATATAAAGTTATTACACTTTTAAGTACCTAAGATTGCCTACTAATTTACTACTTAGATTGACTAAGGCCAAACGTTGCTGTGGCTCAGTTATTACACATTGAATAAAATATATGACAAAGTAATTTGTTTTACTGTAATTTTGTAATCGAAATATATATATATATATTATATAAAAGGCTAATGTTCCTATGAGTTTCCACAGTTTTTTCTATCATACGCAACTTCAATCAACTTCCCGCAACTTCGATCAACTTCCCGTTGGGATGGCAAATACCCCTTGGTCTCTTGATGTGCATAAGAGAGTTTGGTCGGGGTGGGTGGCGAAAATGTGGAATAATATATATCTGTTTCCCTAACTAATGTAAACTTCTGTAAAATTCTGAAATCTCGGGAACGATCTACAAAGTTCCAGAATGTGTGCAACTGATGAAATCAATCTAGAAAGTTCTAAAACTTTCTGGAATGACCTAGAAAATTCCAACAAGCCGTGCAATTATTGTAATCAATCTAGAATATTTCAGAAAGCTTCTAGAATGATCTAGAAAGTTCCAAAATATGTGCAATCGAAAAAATTAATCAGAAATTATCTACAAAATGCTAAATATTTCTGAAATTATCAAGAAAGGTCCAAAATGGTTGCAACTGGTATCTGGTAATTTAAAAAAAATAGTTTTACACATGTGGTGTTGAGACATGTATACTTGCCCTTAAAAACTACGCACAAAAAGGAGTGGCCCTAAAAGCCATAAATAGCTCCCAATTCAGCAACAAACAAGATCGAGTATGTAATGTTGGAATTTCAATCAGGAAACTAAGATACAATTGAGCAGGATGTTTTTTTTTTAATATCATAGGAGGCAAACGAACAGGCTGCTCACCTGATGGTAAGTGAACACCGCCGTCCATAGACACTAGCAAAACCAGGGGAGTCACAAGTGCGTTGCCAGCCTGTGTTAGAGGGAAAGGGAGGTAGGGAGAGGGGGATCGAATGAAACGCAACAATGCAAGCACTGTTATTTCACATCGATTTTATGTGGGTCGGGTGGTAGTACTCCAGGCGAGCCGACTCATTCAAACCAGTAATAGCTTCAGCATGACTTTACCTCCTGCAAACGCGCATGTCACGTACATGATATAGAATGTTGTGGGTTTATGGCTATGTTCCAATAAAAAACAAGTTGGAAGTTCGTCAATTTGTAGGATTTAACTACTAAATGTTATTTGTTCCAGGTGTATGAAGGCGATGGGTTGCCCGATAAAGTATGCTCCGAATGTATACAGAAACTAAGTAGTGCGTATATATTCAAACAACAATGTGAGAGAGCGGACCAAGAATTAAGAAGGAACTATGTCCCACCTCCAGGTATTTCTATTTCCATTTAAGAGAGATACATAATAGTTCAAAGTTAAAATCTTTGGAAGAAGTACAATAGAAGCTAATAATGGGTCTAATGTACTACTTAAGTAAGTACTTATGTAGACTAAAAAGTGGCGGTAATCTTCTAAAATCTGTTTATGTTGCAATCACCAAGTTAACTAATACTTTTGAGTGTTTGTATATATTTAAAAACTGATACTTTTGTTTCTAGGTACTGTAGATAAAAATTTAAAATCATTCTTTAAAGCTGATTAGCTATAAAATTTGTTTGCCCCTGAAAGGATCAAAGTTAGACAGACTATTTCATCATGGAGTTTAAATTGTTTAGCATACAATAAATCTTGATTGTGTTTATTTATTCCTTAATTTGATCATCATCAGATCGAATATTCCAGGTTTCAGTATCACTCCACCTCCACCGAACCGCCAAAGTAGCGATTCCGCGTTTTCTAATAACACCGACAGCTCCAATTTAACAAAGCCTCCATCCAACGAAGGCAAAGTTACACCAGTACGAAACACCCGTAAACGTAGCATTGAAAGTGATAACGCCTCCGTAAGCAGCCGAAACAACTATCCACCCAGTACCTCCAAGCGCATTGAAGAACTTAGAAGATCCGGCAAAAAACCTCGTTTCGAATCTGGTAATACTTCTCAACAAGATTCTGATTATGACGACACTGGATCAAATTACTTGCCAGAAAGCGCAGGGACAGACTCTGATGAACCAATGTTGAAAGATATATTCAAATGTACTAAATGTCCTAAACAGTTCAGATCTGTGAAGAGTTTAAGTGCTCACTCTAAGGTACACAAAAAGATTAGTTTGGCACAAAAAGCCGTTGTGAACGATCCGATTCGCAATAATGATGATTCTACAGATGCAGATGATAAACTGAACTGTGAGAAATGTGATAAAACATTTAGACTAAAGATAATGCTGAAACGTCATCAAGAGACGTGCGGAAACATGACTGAAATATCACCAAAGAAGGAACTCAAGGTTTCGTTGGAGGCAATCGACGCTGGAAATGCTGCGAAAATCGAATGCGAAATTTGTTTCACCAAATTTAAAGCTGTTGAATATCTTAGGAAACATATGAGATTGATTCACGGGGCTGTGCCTAAAAAGAATCTCGAAGAGGACGTAGTACGAATGGTGACAGTACCGTGCCTGTATTGCCTCGAACCATTTAGAGACTATTACCTACACAATGCCCATTTCTCATCTTGCCCGAAAAAAAACAGCGCTCAACCTCTCGAGTGTCCAGTGTGCCATAAGGTGGCAAGTAAGGGAAATGCATATATCCTTCATGTGAAATGTCACTATATGCCACGTGTTAAGGAGAACGAAGTGGGCGAAGAAAAGCATGAGTGTCGAATTTGCGGGAAGAAGCTGGCTTCACAGGAACAGCTAATCACACACCTGGCTGCACATGTCTCCAATATAGATGATAGTTTAGATGAAGACGAGTCCCGGTATGTGTAGTATACATTGAATGTGGAAACGTTAATTGACTAAGTTGCAAATACTACCAATGGTTTCTTAGTCAACTGGCTTTTCGACAGTTACTATGAAGTTTTTATTATTTAGCAATCTGGGAAATAGCAATACCAGGGATGACTTGAAAGGCCTAAGGACATTACGAAGTCACAAAAAATGTTTAAGTTTCAATATATATTATCAATACGAAAAGTTAACCAATTAAAGGATTCAGCATTTTTTATGATTTCCTAGTATGTCTAGAGATTTCACGTAATACCTGATATAATTAATGAACAAACACAAGAGTGGAATTTTATTTTAATGTTGGACTAAATAATCTCTATCAATAATAGACAGCAATAGGATTTGCGCAGTAATTAATATCTAGATATATAAAAATCCAGTATCATGTTTGTACAGAATTAACTCCGAAACTACTCACAACCGATCTTCATGAAAGTTGGCATTTAAGTATAACTTTTGTCCAACTTGAGAGATAAGATAATTTGTATATCAATTAATGGCTTTAATATTTTCTAAAAATAAATCGAGTCAAACTCTTCAAACTTAACTTCAAACTAGGATAAATCCACTCTAGAGAGATATTTAAAAAAAAAGTGATAATAATCTTAATTTGATGATTTTAAAAGGCAATATTTGTTTATTATGAAAACGGTATTAAAAAAAAAAACGATCCTGTTCAGCAAATACAGTATTAAAACCATCCAAGATATCTTTCCTAGTGTCCTAAAGTCCTCTGTTATAATACCTATCCATAAAGTCGGTAATAAAGATTGAATCAACAACTACAGGCCTATTTCTATCCTCCCAACCATATCAAAAATTTTTGAAAGATTATTAAATTCCAGACTGGTCAAATATCTAGAATTTGAAGAATGAAGATTCTTTATTAGAATTTACATATTATATGGTTACTTCAATAGATAAACAGTATAAGACTCTAGCCATATTCTTAGATCTAGCAAAAGCTTTTGACACTATTTCAGTTCCAATTCTTATTAATAAATTGGAACAGGTACTCAGCTAAGATGATTGGCTGATTATTTATCACAGAGAACACAATGGGTTAAAATAGATAACTTTATTAGCAGTGATCTGCCTGTTGCTTACGGCGTGCCTCAAGGTAGTATTCTCGGGCCTACTGCTTTCCTTATTTACATTAATGATTTATGTAACCTCTCCCTACCCTATGGCAAAATATTAACATTTGCAGATGACACCACTTTGGTCTTTTCAAGCGAGTCATGGAGGTGAACTCTTCACACGTTCGCAAAATGGATTAAACACTGTGATGCAATGGTTAAATGAAAATTTATTAACTTTAAACATTGATAAAACCAAATATATAGCTTTTACTCCTTTAAACTATAAAAACCCTCCTTATAATCATCTTTCTTTATCCGCACACTCTTGTCTACTTCAAGATACTTCTGTTTGTTCCTGTATTCAATTACAGCGCGTCAACACTGTAAGATATTTAGGTATTAAAATAGACAGTTCCTTCTCTTTCCAGCCTCATATTGAACTTCTTACGTCTAGAGTTCGTAAACTTATTTTTATATTAAAAAATCTACGGCACATTGGAGATTCAATAATGATTAAATCAGTATATTTTGCCATTTGTCAGTCAATTATTACATATTGCATCACATCCTGGGGTGGGGCTGCTAAAACTACCTTAATAAAATTAGAGCGTGTTCAACGAGCAGTTTTAAAAGTAAGCTCGTTTTTGCCGTTTAGATTTCCTACAGTTAAATTGTATAGCATATCTAATGTTCTTACTGTAAGACAACTTGTTTGCCAAAAAACTATCCTTGACATACACCGTCGATTAAAGTACGATCCTAATATTCATTTCGGTAAAAGACGTAAGCATCATGTATGTCAGACGATCTCACTCCGTCTACAATTTTCACATAAATTTTTCTGCTTTCCTGGTCCTCATATATATAACCAGATTAATTCTATTCTTCAAATTTATCATTTAACTAACCAAAAAGCAAAACGCATTATTCATAATTGGTTACTAGCACTTTGCACTAATTATACAAATTTACTGAAAATCTATTATCTATAGTTTCATAAGACCCTTGTTGATAAATTTACTGTTTCTAGCAAAAGTAATAAGAATACAGCTCCATTCTAGAGAACGAGAGTCTGGAGATCTGTAGTTCAGGTCTTTGAACCTTTTTCAGACTCCAGACCTCACATTAATTTGCACTATAAATTTACTGTTCTGTAAAATGTATACTATTTCTCTTTTTTCAAAAACGATATTGTATAGTTGTAAGAATCTAATTGTGAGGTCAAATAAATAAATTTATTATGATAAATGTCTTGTAAAAATATTTCAGAGCTAGTCCAATAGAGGAGATGGTACTTAACACGTCAGCTCAGAGCACGCCCGGTATCCTGAAGTGTAATATCTGTGACAAGCAGTTCACGTACAAGAAAGCCTTACTGACCCATCAGCTGAAACATTCTGAAACTGATGTGAAAACTGAGCCACCGGAAAAGGATACAAGTTTGCCCAACGAGTCATACAAGGAATCTGAATCTGAGTCAAGCGTTGAGGGTGATGACAACACGTGTGATATATGCGAAAAGCAGTTCTCTTATAAGCGTCTACTTGTGCAGCACAAAAGAACCAAACACAACATGTGCTCTGGTACGAAGAGGTCAAAGATAACCCTGAAGGACTGTCCGGTGAGGTGTCTCATATGCGATCTGGAAATGAAAGTGAGCAATATAAACGAGCACAATCAGAAACACATCGCTTTGAATATGAAGCCGAGAAACATTTACACTTGTAAAGAGTGCGGGAATAACTTCAAGAGTTGCAGCGCTTTAGCTAATCATATAAAGTTTATTCACAGGTAAATAAATTTTTTTTTTTCTTTTACTTTAAACTAAAACTCTTTATAACGTCTTTATTATAACAAAACACTTTCTATAACGTAGAAATTAGTTTACCACAAAACTATTTATTTGTTCTCTTTCCTGTGTATAACTAAAACTCTTTATAATGAAGAAAAATGCTCGGTCTCTTGAAATTCGTTGTAAAGAGTTCTCATTGCATATAAATTTTAGCTAATTTACACAAAATGTAAGTAAAACATAATTTGGTCATTAGGTTGAAACAGCCGATACCAAATGAAAGTAAGGCCAAAGACATGAGCACACCGGATTTGGCGGATTTTTGTGAGGTCGTTGTGACAAAGGCGGAACCCCTGGACTGGATCCAGAGTCACAACGACTTTGGTGAGGTTCCGATTGAGAATCACAACGGGGATGACAAACTAGTGGTGGATATGGCAGGGTTCACTTGCCCCATATGTGGGAAGAAAATGCCCACGCTTATATCACTCAAGCGGCATGTGAACTGGCATACGAACGTTGGGAAGAATATCCAGAAGGTTATAGAATGTTTCGTCTGCAAGGAAGTAAGTATTATATTTGTTTAAGAAAACTTGAATTTGTAAACAAAGGAATATTCTATAATACTTAAATATTTGTTTGACTTTTAATTTATTTTTATATATTAGGAAATACAGTACACTAACTAGCCCGGCGGAAATAATTCCGCCTTGATAATAGAAAAATCTTGGCAAACTATATACCTAAACTAAACCTTCCTCATGAATAACTTTATCTACTGGTAAAAACCGCAGGAAAATCCGTTTTTGAGTTTATCGCGAACAGACAGACAAGTGGCAGAGAACTTTGTTTTATAATATGTAATAATAATTATGGTAAATAATTTGAGTAATTACTTATCTTCGTTTTAATTAATCGATATCTAATTTATTTATATGTATAAATTAAATTATTATACACTTGCGTAATCTTGTCTAACATTGCACCATCTGTTCCAGTCATTTAGATTCCAATGTCATTACAAAATTCACATGCGAGAACACTACCGGGACAAGAACCTGGATCCGAAGATTCTGACTTGCTCCATCTGCAACCGGAAGAGTAAGCACCTGCGCGCCGCCATGGCGCACATGAACTACCACAAGCAGACGCGTTTCCAGAACAAGGACTACCAGTGCTCCATCTGCAAACGGGTTTTCCAATTCAGAAAAGTGTACCTATCACATATGGCAATCCATTACAAGAGAGGAGATAGCATCCAGAACACAGTGGTAGCCTGCGGCGGTGCCAGTGCTGAGAACAACGCTACAGATGGTACCTATTCATGTGACATTTGTGGTAAAGTGTGCGATTCTGAGAACTCTCTAAAACACCACAAAATATGGCACAAGTCTAAAACGTCCCTATACGGTGCCAGACACGAGTGTGACATCTGCAGCCTTCAGTTCACAAACAAGAAATGGTTAGAAGTCCACACGAGGACACATTACGAAGATGATAACGGCCCATTCAAATGCAATATATGCCACAAAGGGTTCACGTCTGAGGTGTACCAGCGCAAGCATATCAAGTCTCACAATTTCGACCATGTGTCACATAAAAAACGTATCGAGAAACTCCGGAAAGATAAAGTGAAATGTCCAATATGCAACCGTTATTATCCCGATCTTGTGAAACTTATTCGGCACCTTAGAAGGACTCATCCGGAAAGCAAGATGATCAAAGAGGATCCAGACGCGCCTCCACCGAAATACTATGCTTGTAAATTGTGCGCAAAGGTGTTCCTCGATGAGAAAAGATTCCAACACCACGAAGAATCCCATCTCAGGAAGCCGGAGTTCTTCAAATGCAAGTTCTGCGGCAAGAAAACTATCTCTCTAAAGAACCATAGATTCCATATTAAATGTCATTTGACATCGAAACACACTGATAATCCTCTGAAATGTCCACAATGTGAAGAGGTGTTTGTGAAAGGTTATGATCTGCATCACCACTTGCGCGATGTTCACGACATCAATGAGACTTGGATAGCGGAGAGGACTGAACAGGTCCTAAATGGACCGCTTAAAGACTTGCAGTGCTCGGTTTGCCTCAAAATCCTGGCAAGCAAGGGCAACTTTCAACGTCACATTGACTACCATAATTCTCTGAGGTGTAACTACTGCTTCGATTATTTTAGCGCTTTGAGATTTTTGGAAGGACACTTGGGATTTGCCTGTGAGAAAAAACAATTAGTGGGCAACACAGAGATATATCCGAAGAAATTGAAATGTCACATCTGCTACAAAGCTTTCCACCTGCAAGTGAAGTTAGATTGTCATCTCCGAACGCAACACGACATAAAAGTATGTAGGGAAGTGATGTCAGAGAAAAAAGAATATGTGTGTGATTATTGCTTCAAAGTATTTGAAAATGAATATGCGCTTACAACACATAAGATATACCATAGAACAGTGGGGTACTACGGTTGTATCTATTGTAAAAAGAAATTCAATACTTTAACGCTTTATAGGAAACACAAGAACGCGCACTTCGCACAACTCAACGTCGATAATCCTACGAAATGCGAACATTGCGATGAGACGTTTGTCGCTTTCAGAGAATTTATTTATCATATGAAGGACGTCCACGGCGACGACAAGGAGTGGGTGGTTATGCCAAAAGATGTTGTTGAGGAAACTTGTCCCATTTGTAATAAAGTATTCCTCAATTTACACAGACATCTGGACTACCATAAGGAGAATAAATGTAAGAAGTGCGGCGAATATTTCTACTCTACCATTGAGTGCGATAACCATCTGTGCGCGATCGAGAGCGACGATGAAGTAACCTTGAACTGTGACAACCAAAATGTACAGAAATACGAGGAATGTTCTTTCTGCTTCAAACCTATAACAAGAAAGAATTCGAAACGACTGCACAATCAAATACACAAGGGCTCAGGATCGATATCCTGTCGTTTCTGTCCACTTAAATTTAAAACTATGGACGCCTTCAACATACACGCTTTCTCACACCGAAGTAGAAAATACAACAAGAGACCGATAAAGTGCAGAAAATGCGGCGAAAAGTTTGTACAGTACGGACCGTTCATGAGACATATGAAATCGGTTCATAAGTCTACGAAGAAAGTTCACTACAGAGCGACGGTGAAGCCTGAGAAGTGTCTGGTCTGTGGCGACGAATTCCCAAATCTTCACAACCACTACCGAGCACACTTACTAAATCAGTGCCAACTTTGCCGAAAATATTTCACATCCTACAAGCTTTTCTCGAACCACGAGTGCGATAAGGAGGATGCTGATCCCACCAAAGTATTTACTAGTGATGAAAATTTAACATTACTCATCAACACCTACGTACCTACAGACGAGAAAGACGATGAGAAGTTTTATGGGCACAGTGATGAAGAAGACGAGGTCATTCCGGATGCAACACAATCGCAACAACAGGAAGAGGATAGTGACAAGAAATTTCTTCACAATCTAGTCCAATCACCGATTATATCCGAGGTTTCATCGTTATTTCACAAAGAGGAAGTGCAGAGCCAGGACGGAGATAATAACAGCCAAGATGGTGACTGTGTCAGTCAGAATAGCGAAGTGGATGTGGTGAATCTGAGCGATGATAACTCAATGGATATTACTGAAGAAATCCCTATCGTTGTAATTGATGATGATTAGTCATTTTGGCTTGACATAGAAGTTCAGAAATCAGTTACTTTTGTGTAATCATGGAATAATGTTGGAATATCAATAACTCTCTATAGTTTTCCAACATGTACGTATTAGGAGGAAATTCGTGTATATCATACCTAAATTTGAATCCATATCGATTTGTAACTTCTTTCGAATTTGTATTTTGCAATTTCGAAACAGTCGAAAATAATATCAGTGAATTAAGATTGAATCAATATTGAAATATCTCGAAATTCATTCATCAATCTAGGTTTGTGTACTTGTAAATAAACAAGGTTCCGCTAGAAAATCTATTTTAGCAAATGTCCACAATATCTCGTAAACAACTTATCTGTATACTAAAAGGATTACATGCCGTATGCGCTATAAAAGAGTATCCGAATATGAACATAAATATAATGTATTTTAACTTCGATCAACAATAACTAGATATCGGGTCGGCGTGAAAAATACGTCTAGGTAAATAACAGCTCACTTGAAACGTGAGCTTTTATTTTGTTTAGTTTGTTTGAAACACAGCCAATCTAAGCACGTTTCATAATGCCGCAGTGTATTCAAAAGATGCATAAATAATACCCGAAAAAGCAATTTAACGGCCGGAGTATCTTACTTTACCAAGATCATGTTGAATAAGTTATATTTTAAGCTTTAAACTAACAAATAATATTAAATTTGGTACAAAATTACCGATTTTAAAATGTAGTACAAATGTTTGATCAAAGCTCGCCATCCACGCACAAACACGCAGAATAACGGGAAAAAGTACTTTATTCATTACGTGTTCAGGTTGAATTCACACAAATTTGTTTATGTTGTCTTTTCATTTGTAAGTGACGAGAGGAATTTATTGCTTTGCTCGTTTTATCGTAAGTATTAGATAATATTTTGAACCTTTGTGACTTTATTACTAGGTGTTATGGTTGTAATTAGGTTGAAATTACAACTGTTTTAAAACTTTTGCTCCCTTTCTTAGTAAACATATAGCTACTCATAAGTATATATTTACGCGGACAGGATTTAGCTTCGATTTTGTACGTGACCCTTTATCTAGTTATTGTTGATCGAAGTAATTTAATAAGTAGCTGTTAAACAAAAGATTGTTTGGTTTTATGAAACCACGGTAAAAGTGAAACTTCACACTATGTCTATATTTAACTAATAATAGTCTATACACTACACGGTCAGCTGCTGCGAACTATAGGCGCCGCCATATTGGCCCTGGCTGCTCTGACGAGCGCCTTTCACTTTATCCCTACTCCGCGGCCGACCATCACGCGACATGCAACACACGGATGAAAAAGTTTGAGACGATGTAATAAAAGTTTCACTAGTAGAAAGTAAAATTAGATGACATTCGTTAAAATTACAGAGAGTGCTTAATCTGTTTGATAAACAAAGTGTATTTCATATACAATTGAAAAACTCGTCATCTTTAATTTTTTAAGCATTTCCAAACTATGTGAAAATGTTTCCCTTCTAGTGTGTAATTATGTAACGTCTGGTTGAATAAGATTTGAAGATCCGGTCCCGTTAGTCTATACTGTTCTTATATGATGCAAAAAGTACTTATAATCGGGTTAAATAAATGATTAAATACGATTTATTACAATAGGGTTTCAAACCGGAAGATAACTGTCAAGTCGCCATCTTGCATCTCATTTAGCAAGCAATTCAATAAAAAAATACTGTAACCAAAATACCTGAAATAGTAAAGTATTATTCACAGAAAATGGCTGTCGCTTATTAATAGTTCGACAAGTCTTCACTATTATAATGATAAAATGGGGCAATTATTTAGATTTTAATTTCTTTGAACATATCTAAATACAATGATTATTTTTCTATCATAGAAAATTTGTAATATTACATTTTTAATAATAAAAACATTTTTTTTTTCAAATCATGTCTTTGTTGCTGGCTGTTCAATTTTGACAAGTAATTATTGACGTTAACGCGAGCTTTATTATCTTCTCATTTGAAAACTTGTTATATAATAAGGATTTAGTAAATAAATTAATTTTGAACGTGCGTTGAGATTCGCAGAATCCAGCTCTTTTTTATACCCGATTGATAGGTATGAAGGGATTTTATCAATAAAATAATATATGAACATTGGTGTTATATAATTCGTGTGCGGGATATTTTAGTTTTATTTTCGTAGATGTTGAGGTAATACTAATAAAAATAATAATTTTATAGTGAAGGTTTTCGTATGTAAGGATAAACACCAGCTACAGTACAGCCAAACTATGTAATATATGCCATAATTGTAATTATTAGTACTAGACTATGCAGGTATAATACAATTGTGTATTTAGTATTTGTGCGTATGTTTATGTTACTTACGTAGTTTACTGGTTGAAGGAGTTAGAATAATTCGATATTACTTATTTTTTTAATGATAAATATAAAAGAATTATAAGAAATTTCTTACTTGTTGGCACTTAGATGCTGTTCAGTTATTGGTAATATATAAGTGATGAAGTGCGGGGAACAATGGGTCACATTTAGAAAGCTCCATAGTAGCATTGCACTGCAGATTATTTAAGTGGGGTGTTTTTTTATTAGTGTGCTCTAAATCATGTAAATAATTGATAAACTTCAATTTCAAATAGTCTTAATATCCTGGTCAATCCTTGCTTGATTTGTCAAGATATTTGTTTAATGTGTCACGATGTACAAGATACACCGAAAATTATAAAAGTTATTACTTAATAGGGTGACCACAAAGTTTTCTAAACGGCTATTTATCTAAATCTATAAAATTTGTTAGGTGTAATATCTTAAAGTGTGTGAGCTGCAAGCAAACTCGTTATTAATATCAGTAGTTAAAATAAAACATCGAGTTACGACTTATTGTGTTTATGTTTAATAGTGACAAAATGAAGACTACTGGTTACAGCTTATAGTATAAGCTAATAAGCTACTTGTGCGTCACGGGAACCATTTCTAGCCAAACAAGTTTGTTTTCCACTATGTACTACGATGTTACTAATATGACTCTTACCATATACAATAACTTATTCACGTGGGCAGCTCTCATCTTCCTTAGAACTTTTTTTACTTAGTGTTTTGTATAAGAATTTAATTTGTAATTATACAAATATAAGCGTAGATGAATCCTCGGTGTTCCGATGTCTTACAGTTTGTAAATAATCGTGTTTGAGTAATGTAAGTTGTAATTTTATTTCTTTATGGTTTTATACCTGACAAGCGTCTATTCTAGATTTGGCGTGAATTTTTTTCTTCAAAATTCGTTCCCATTTTCAGTTTTTGCGTGTACATTGATTCTCATTTAGTCTTTGCCGAATATAAGAGAAGATAGTATATATTTGTAAATATATTTAATAAATAGGTTATAGAGAAACCTAGATGATAACATGATCACTTAGTGTAATTTTTGTTTAGTAAATTAGTATTTTGTGATGTAATAGTGACTTTATGATTATTATGAACATATTTAGTCATTGTAAATATTAGATTTCTAGGTTATGACATTTTTTGAGGTACGACTGTACTGAAAAAGGATTACTATATTAATCAGGAATATTTAACCCTATAATAATTTATCTTTCATGTGATTTTTTAACATAACATAACGTTTAATTTAGTTATTGGTGTTATTATCGTTTGCATAACCCCTCAATATTATCGTTTGTTCTCTAATACAAACGCTTTTTAATAAAAAATATATTTTATCTAATTATTATTCCTCAAACAACATAAAGATGAGAAAATACGTCTACTTTGAAGTTATGTTTTTATTTTACTAGAAGTATATAAAATTAAAAGATATCTTAATTTTTTTATGTAAATGTGTGGTAATCCTACACTACCTATGAAAATAATTTTTTAGGACGTTAAAATATAGTTTTAGTATGTACTAGATTAATTCTTTGTTTATGAGGATTTATCTAAACCCTTGAGAATGTAATTCCTTGAAGATATTTTAACAGTTTTTTTCTACGTAAAAACAAGTAAATTTCAGTTAAAACTGTTGAGGTATTTGTTAGTCGTTGGAATTTAAGTGTCTGTGAATTAAGTTATAAGGAAAGTTGCTAAGATTTATTTGTGTTAAAACTTCAGGGAGAAATTCTTTCAATTATGCTGACTATTAATTATATACCGTTTTGTGTTATCAATGCATTTATTTGTTGTTGCATTTGAGAAATTATATTCCAAATTATTATGAAAGCCAAAGCAAATGTAGCGGAGGTATGATTTATTTCAAAGTCTGTCTAGAGTGATAATGTTGATTTATAATTCAATAAACAACAGGTTTATAGAATTAGGTACTTATTTTGTATGAAAGATATTTTGGTTATATTGTGATTTATTTTAGTTTTTTTTTTTTGTATTTTAATATGAAACTCCTGTGACATAATTATGTAATAAGATGATTTAAGTAATTAAGATAAATAAACAGTTTAAAATGAATAATAAGTTTTTATTATAACAATCAGCCTATACGAGATTCACCGCAGGGCCATAGGCCTCTTCCCAAGGGAAGGCGTGGGAATAAACCCCACACCAATCTACGACGTATTAGCGATTTCAAACTGAGAAATCCACACCTCAATGTTTTCCACATACAGTTGTGTTATAAAAACATTTCTCAAATTCAGGTTTCCACATGATGTTTTCCTTCACCGTCAGCCGATAGTGTTAACAATATAAATTAGGAAATATACGCGATTTCCGAAAAAATCGTTGATACATACCGGGATTCCAACTTGTGGACATAGGAACGGTATAAACGAGTTAAAAATAATTAATTGGAAGCTGAAGCTGTGGAACAATCTCCCGGCCAGTGTATTCCCTCCTTCCTATAACATGGGGTATTTCAAGCGTAACGTAAAGAGGCATTTACGCAGGCCGGCATGACAACGACGACCGACGGCGTATATCACTCGGTGGTCGCCGTTGTTTTTGGATTGTACTGTGCTTACCATCAGGTACAGTGCAGTCACTTTGCGGAGATACCATAAATAAAAATCACGCTGGTAGGAGAAATCAAGTGTCTCAGATTATGGAACTTTGTCAGCAATAAACACCACATTTGGGTTGTAGTCCGGTGAAGCTGTTTAGACCTTGCTAGGTCAATAGCGTTCGGAAAAAAAACCACCACATTTGATTATTTAAATTATATTTATAAAAACTATATTACAAGAGAACACAAGAATAAAAGAAATTAATAATTGAATAATAAGATAATTACAATTGTTTCTTATCTAAATATTACATTACATTGTTACACATACTTTAGAATCACCAATGTTTTTCTTCAGTCATTATTTATTTAGTACACGAACGAGACTATTATATACATTTATTAAATTACAAAACGTGAAAAAAATACAATCACAAGAAAAAAAGGTTGTTATTCACAAAAAAAATCTTCTCGTAGTCGTATTTTTTATGTTATACATAAAAACATCGCTTAGCGTTCGATTTGAACATTACAAATTATATATGTATATACTTAAAAATATATTATAGTTATTTTTAACAACTTTACGAAATAAAACATTAGGGTTAATTTGAACACAACATATGGGTGATATTTTATAATATTGTAGATCTGCTAGGATCTACAGAATCGGAATACATACAAGTTGCATATAGTATAAATATAATATATACGTGAGTACAAAACTATGATTCTCCAAGAGTTTTTTAATCAAATTTGCTATGATTTTACTATTCGAATAAAGTAATTTTTCATATTTCTCAATACACTATTTATGGTAATAATACGTTACACGATTAAACTTACGAGCTTTTACCAAAGGACAGTATTCTGCGTTTCAAATAAGAAGATAACTGTCAAACCGTGATTTTTATTTGCATTAAATTTTGTTAAGTAAATATGTACTACCGAAAATACAATAATATGTGAAAATTATGTTGAGTCTCAAGTGACAGGCCATACATTTTTTCCTGGAAATTACATACTAATCTACGATTCACACAAAATGGCTACCACTAGGTAAATGGTACTTTCAAAGTAGTAGAGTTTTCATTTTAATAGGTTCTAATTTATTGTTTTTTTTTTGTTATATAAATTTACTGTATTCATTTTGTATTTCTTTTCAATAACATCTTTTTTTATTTTACATTTTTTTTAAACAGTACAATTTTGACAAGTAGTGAACATAGTTCGGATGGCCGTGATTATCTTCACATTTGAAAAGCATATTGTTTTTGGTAAATGCCGCGCATTTTCTAGAGACCGTCTCAGGTTAACGTATAACATAAAACGTTTAACTATTTATTCGCACACATATGCATATATCGATAGTGACTCGATTCAAAATTAACAAGTAACAAATTCGTAGATTTTCTTTCACTTGACAATTAACGTACCGGATTGAATATAATTTTAGATATTACTAACCAGAGGAAAGATGTAAGAATCGTTAGGATTTTCTATATAAACAAACCGTAACGATAAAATAAAACAAAAAAAGTTAGCCCACTTTCAATAAGTAATTAAAATTAAGTAATAGAAATGACTTTAGTATTAAAGATTATTTTTATAACTTTTGTATTTATTCATAATTAAATTATTACCAGTAATATTAATACTATTTAACTGCATTAAACTAAATAAATGAAACGTAGGTTTTCAATGAAAATTGATAATACAACCTTACATTAAGATAAATAAGAAGAAACAATATATACAGGTCATCAACTGCTTACAAATGAAAAAACTGTACAAACGCGTTTAAAAACATATCAGCCTACACGATAAACTGTAACGTGACGTCATTGATTATCAATTTCCCGCGACTTTGCGCGAGTTTTGTATTCAATAATTATTTTTTACTATTTATTTTATATTTATGTGTATAAAATAATAACCGACGTATTTCGGTACAAACTTTCGTACCATTTTACATCACCTTAGGGGTTGGATTTTTAAAATTCCTTCCTTAGAACTGATCAACAGTGCAAAAGAACTCTCATGCAAATGTTCATGGCTCGAGTAGTGCATTAATATGTTAGCCAGTCAGTCGGCTATTTTTTTATACACTAGTGGTAGACATTCATGAACCAAAAAAAAAGTTTCCAAAACCCATCATTAATTTCTTGTGCAAGCATTGGTTGCCGAAATATCGATGGTCAACGACAAAATTGTCCTGTTTCACCCAAACTCTGACATCTCAACGAGAAATGGATGTAAAAAAGCTAAATGAATAGATTATCTGGTCCTATGGTGAATAAATCTGGGAAAAAATCCAAGTTCGTGGACCAGAAAACTAAAAAAAAAACTTCTTTAGGCCCGTTGAGCGTATACCATTATTGGTTCGAGTGCCAATAGATATGAAAACTGAAATAAATATATTGTCTTTCACACTACAATCAATACACGAAAATTCAAAAGAGAACACATTTATTTGATCGCTTTAAGTTTTCACTTCTATCGGCGGTTCTTATGATTGCTTCAATTTTTTTCTTCATGGTGTTTATTAGGTTTCAGCGATACACATTGCTTTGAAAGTTGTTTCGACACGAAATCTCAAAACTATAAATTTCAAGTTTCAAATCAATCCTCTTTGACACCGATACGACCATTGGAAAAATCGCTAAAATTGGAATTGAATCCACTAGCGAATACAGATATAACGAGGTTAAGTATCACTGAGCACCGTTCGGATATCGACGCAGCACCAGAATCAGTAGTCCTTTGGAAATCTGACGGAGATTTATGTGGTTTGCATTATTTTAAAGTTGGTGCTGCCTTAAAACGGCGTCGATGAAGATTCAAGGTTAGTGAGCCTTCATTACGATTATAGAAGAATACATTTAGCATTCCTCTTGTGATGTATCCACTTCCAGATAATTTAAACAATACAGTCCACTGCCCAGGAGATACCCGGGTAATGTCAATAAAAGCATATTAAGTTAACTTTTACTAGAGATATGATAAAGAAAAGACTCGCTATATTCGTTAAAATTATTGAGCAATTCGAATAAAAAATCAATCTTCGTGCCACAGTATTTACAAATATGTGATTAAATTTTAAGGAAATCTCGTCGTGCATACATTTTCTGTATACAGTAGAACCTCGATAAGTTAAACCTTGATAAGGTAAAAACCTCTATAACTTCAAAAAATAATCTGTTCCCTTCCCCTCAGAGTCTAAAACCTCTATTACTTAAAATATGCACCCTCGATAACTTAAACTACTAATTACAGTATTAGCCCTCAGTTACTTAGAGAAATTTTTCGATGAGCTCTGTATCATAAACTGTCTCCCAATGAGTCATTTCGAAGGAATGTACAAAACAAGTTTCGCGAAATTTATTGATTGCACGTGTTTACAAGTTAAATTCTTAACAAAAATAATACCCTATTGTTTCTTTGAAATCCCTAAAAGCTGTATTTGCGCTGGTTAGGACAGCGGCTTATTTGGATGATTAGTTGTTAATCACTGTCCAGGAAATTGTGCTGTGTGATTGAATTAACAACACTAACACACGCTGATAAATTAAAAGCGATAAAAGCGGTGAAAATGGATTAAAAAGGAGAGATGATGGGGCTCAGTTTGGAATACATTAAAGTAGTACATTATCACTTATAATTGAAAAAGAAGCTGAACTCTTGAAAAAACGAAAATATGGAGAAAGTCTTTTGTGTAAAAGACGAAAAAAATTGCTGAATTCCCTATTTTAGAGCAATGTTTATTTAGGTGGTTCAAACAGTGTCCAAACCAAAACATCAGTGTTACAGACCCATGCTGAAACTTTGAGAAACGGTATGATTTGACCTTTAAGAAAGTGTGCAGCGAAAGTTCGAGTGTAATATAAACCCTTGATAAGTTAAAAACTCTATAACTTAAAATATTTTGTGTTTCCCTTGGATTTTAACTTATCGAGGTTCTACTGTATTTCATTTTTACAGCTGACAATATTAATTATTGTTATCGATAAAAAAGTCGATATTAAAATCAATATTTAAAACAATATCTTTAGATTGAATTAAATTTTAATATCCTAAAGTTTAATTAACGACGATAAAATAAAGTTCGATGTTTTTATCAAAATCGATTTAATCATATTTTAGTGAAAAATTAAAAACACTCGATACAAATCAAAGCCGTAATGGCCCGGTAGTATCACATCTAGAAACCAGTGTCAAAATATAGCTTCGAGTCCTCCGATTTTGAGCTTTCATTGAAGGAAAAAAAACCTAGACGAAACCATAACATGGTAGAAGGTAATTTTTGAATATTTCATTGTATAGCCAATCTCTAGATTGTTCCACCATTTTATAACATAACAATATTTAACATTAGTGACAACTTAATTAGACCAATAACTTTTTGAAGTGAAAATTACTGTAGCTCTGTTCTGATTTGAAATTCGATGAAACGACACAACTACATTAAAAAGAGACAAACGTATATAGGATTTAACGCGAGAGAATGAGACAGAATACGTTATACAGTGTTTTGTATATTCGCGGTCTCCTAATTATATATTGCACTACCTGATACTTGTTCTCACCAGAGTGTTGTATTGTGTATATTTTCGTACATGTATTTATACGCTTGCGTATTACAAAGCCTTGGAGAAAATGCATCAGAACCAACGTGTTCAATTTTTTTTAAAGGTTTTTCTTCTAACACATTGCATTTATGGTGGTAGAGCCAGGCTGAAACTATTACTGGTTTCAGCATGTATGGGTCGGCACGCCCGGGGCAGTACCACCCTCTCATAGAAAACCGACGTGAAGTAACAGTGCATTGTTGCGTTTCGTTCGGTCAGTGAGAGCGCCGGAGGCCCACCTCCCCTCTCCCTTCCCCCCAAACGGTGGCAACGCACTTGCGACTCCTCTGTTGTTGTTAGTGTCCATGGACGGTGGTGATCACTTAACATCAGGTGACCCACCTGTTCGTGTGCCACCAATGACATAAAAAACATGTTTTTTTTTCAATAAAAACACCGAATACTGCGTGGACGCGAACTCTATCCCTCCTGACTAGTACACGTTTAGAAGCACCGTAAGTCATACGAGAGGCACGTTATGTGAATACGAGACTAAATATTGGCACAACAATCACTCCACATATGGCGACACGTTTGATCAAACGTTGGACCCAACATCGATTGTTTTACAAACGGACATTATTAATACCATAATAATTTAATAAAACAACGGCGACCACCGAGGGACATAACGATCATCGGCAGTCACCGCCCTCATGCCATCCTGCAGGCATTTTACCAATTGGATACACTGCGGCAGGACTATTATGGCAGTCGACAAATAGACGTATTTAGTTGGAAGCAACGTGTATAGACCCAATTGAATGTGAAAATATATATAAACTTTTTTCAATTGATTTTTATTACACTAGATGTCCGTTCTAGCGTGAGCGTTTACGACACACCCTGTTTTTTTTTAATTGGCCAAATATAAATGTCAAGTTGGTTCGAGAAAATCCTGCCACCGGAGAATTAACTCGCTGTATGAATCGTTAAGAGATACACTAAGATAATGTACGATTTCATCATTTATATAAATATGAACGCAGACGAAGCCACGGGCTGCCGCTAGTATAGGCCTCTGTAAGTAATATTGTAATTGTATGACCTCCACTATTAATTCAAAATATTAGTTATGTCATGACGGTAATTTATAGTTGAACTATAAACCGATAGATGGCGCTGATGTCGTTATGAATCAGTTCTGTATTTATCGACCGAAATGACTCTAATACAAGACACGTGCTGCTGTAATACCGAAATAGGAAATTCTAAAACAGTGTGCCGATAGATGGCGCGCTGTGATTACGGTATCAACTACCGGGATAGGTAAAGGGTTAGATGTTTTTAACGTATAGATAAAAATAAAATTGACGAAACAGTTGTTTGTCCGGGTTTTTATTCTCTAGGACAGCTAAATTTATTTAAGAGACTTTACCCGCAGATAGACCTTTTCCGAGGTGAAAATCATTACGCTTTTCAATCGATACTAAGCAGTAAAGATAAATATTAACAGGGGTGAGATCGGTGAAAACGTTACAGGGGTTAAGTAGATGGAAAAATTACAATAAAAAAAATAGGATAGCTCACAATTGATCTATAGAAAACATGTCGTTTATATGAAATAATAAAATAATTTGCACGAGACCAGCACCAGCCAGTATAAATATAAGTTAAAAACATACGAGTTACAGGTAACATGAGTGCAAAAGGAAAGTAATTGAATGAGTGTACGAATGTATGAACGCGTATATGCATGTATGTATGAGTTTGTGTATGGAATGTAAACTTTTCTCCGTAGTACATTTATGACCTCCATAGATGGCGCTGTAATACAGTTGCTAAAATCGCGGTGTCAAGATTGTTATTTGATTAATGACCGTCGACGTATTAGTAAATAATTTGTCTGTAGTCCGGTGAAGCTGTTATGACCTTGGCATGTCAATGGCGTAGTCAATTAGCAAAAAAAAAAGTAATTTGTTTTTCTTTTTTCTGCTCCAAAACGTGTATTATTTTATACGGGAGATATTGTCTTCACATGAAAAAAAAAACTATTTTTACATCGATACGAATCGTGGTCTGTGGAATCTCTTCACGAAAAATCTAGAGGATCGATTATTTAAATAAATCGATCTCTTAATCTTTTTTGATAAGCTTTCTTTTAAATCATAAACTATTGTATGATTTTATTTTTATCAACATAGAAAAAAATTGAATCACGATTTTATAGTGTCCGAGATCGATTCGATGTTTAACATCGACGAAAATAATCGATTTTTCTATGTTTAAAAATCGACTATTCAATCTCACATAGCCATTCCTAGTATGATCGTTAGTAATATGAATATGGGTGTGTATGAGTGTATGTATGGGAGTGTGTATGAGGGTGCGTATGGGAGTGTGTATGGGAGTGTGTATGAGTGTATGTGCTCAGTCGTCCCACTCGCCGTCGCTGGTGTTGTCGTCGGTGTCGTCGTCGGAGTCGGAGTGTATGGCGCGGCTCCGCTCCTGCAGCGCGCGCGCGAGGGCGCCGGCGAGCCCGCACGCTGGGGGCGCGGGCTTGCGCTCGCTGATGGAGTTGCTGTCCGACCTCGACACCTAGAAACGACATTTCAAATAATAATCACTAAAGCCTTGTCCACACCGGGCTCGTTATTTAGTCGAGCACCGAGTAATTTAGTAAAAGGCCACAGATATTACGAAATATAGAACCAAATAACACAAGATTATGAATCTATACTAATATTATAAAGATAGAGGGTTTGTTTGGTTGAACGATTAGAAAAATTGTTGCAGTGTTAGATACCTCATTTATCAAAGGAGGCTACAAGTTACATATCTACAAGCGGAGCCCAAATGAAGAATGTTTTAAATTCGGGGATTTTTTTCCTTTTGAGAGCTTCCGCTGCGTGTTAGCGTTAACTAAAATTAACTATTCCACGCGGACGAAGTCGCGGGCAGAAGCTAGTCAAATATAAAACTACTACACGACAGACTAAGATCACAGTAGACTTGGGAGCGAGTACATTAATAGTATCGAGAAATACTATCGATACAAATATTATCGATAAATAAGCTAGCCTATTAAATACTCAACAAAGCGTTTCTGCTTGTTATTATTGGAGAAATATATTTAGATATGAAAATACATAATAGCAATTCCCAAAATGAACCGAGGTATAATTGTTATAAACAAATACTTACAGATTTGAGTTCGATGCCTTGTCGGATTTCGCTGAGCAAGTTGCTCCTGCTGTCGGGCTCCACTGTTGGCGATTTGTTTACCTCGACGCGCTGTTCATTCAAATATAACAATATTAGAGTATGTTTCTATTATATATGGAATAGATTAATTCATTAGCTAAAATTTATTGAGTGTCGAGGTAAGAAGAAGTTTTCACCCAATGAGGTGTATAAAATATAAGTTCCATAAATCGCCAGAATAAGCAAATTAACGTTGTATATAATCTAAGAAGTCGTAAAAACCAAGTTATTGAAGAACAGAAAACAGGAGAGAACTGAAACGTATGTATTATAAGAAAACGTAAAAAGCACTACAAAATGCACGCAATGTCTGTCCTCAGGCGGTCACTAATCCAAGTACTAACCGCGCCCAAAGTTGCTTAATTTCGGTGATCGGACGAGAACCGGTGTTTTATACACTGTACCCGATACAGTATTTACCCCCACCACTTTACGTCACAGAAAGAGGTTGCCGATCAACATTTCAAAGGCATAAGCTTTCATTTCGAAAAATTCAGTATTTCTTTTTCAACCATCAGCATGTATACCGAGCGATTGGTTAGTCGCTCGCAACATTTTTATAGGATACTCGTTAGTCGATTCTTGTTCTAAATCAATTAAAAAATAGTTGCTTAATATTCGACCTAACTATCTAGTGAAAAACTTATATTCAATTCCATACGCGGCAGTTCACATAGGAACGATTACGTGGTAGGACCGAGACAGTCAGTGCACGCGTACTGCACCCCACGAGCCGGGTTCAGTGAAGTGTCAAACAACTTGAGGTCAACGACCAACTAAGCCAAGGTTATTTTTTGTAAATAGCTATTATTCCATTCATTAGGCGAGGCAGCCAGCATTTAGGATCAATTATTAAAATATGTGTAATTAGATAGTGTAATTTCATAAAATGAGGCATATATAATCAAAGACAGCTAAGTGCCACGAGTTCTAAAAATGAACTGGGTATGGACCCATCTAGCCTATTATTGGTTGCAAATCACCATTTAATTCCTACAAGAAACAAAATACAGCTAGCCTTTTAATTTTCGTTTTAAAATTGATTTTGGGATCAAATACATTTATTTAAGTACAACCAAGTCATCAAATAAGAAGTAAATTAAGAATAAAATACAGTTAAGGGATTTGCATTTTTTAATTTCTTGAACTTCTCTTTTAGAGCTGATGGCCATAGGCAGGCAAAACCAATAGCATATGCCACTCCCTATAATTGAAACTTTGAAGATAAGTAAAACTCCAACTCTGAGAATAGATAAACATTTTTTTGTTTCCTGCAAATTTGGTCTCTATGCACTTAGCTGTTTTTGATTTTATATGCCTCAAATGTAAATAAGTATGATTCATACATTTACAAAAGTATCAACATAAGGTATGTCTCTTTTACGTCAATTTTTAAAGTTTAGTACCTCGTACCATGATACGTCCGAATCCAGTTAAAAAAGTATGACGGAAAAACGAATCATAGCTTATGAACTACGATGGACTTATTAAACCCCGGCTCGCGACCGCTGAGGATTCGTTACCGGTCATCGAACCTAGGTTATTTTAACGATACTTTTGAAAGTATTAGAACAAACTTTATCTAAGGTTCTCTTTGTTGTTTATTAGTATTTGTTTTGATATTATTATTTTATATGTTAAATGTGACCAAGAACTATCATTTCCATGAATAACATCATTGTTCAACCGGTCATCCGGTATGAATTATAAAATTATAGGCGCGTTCCTTAAAACGTCATCCTGAAGCTTCAGTAGCGCCATCTCAATTTCATCCACTTTTTTATACAACAAGACTTCTATTTACCTCAACACTCCATAATGACAGGTTATAAAATGCAGAGAGTATGTTTAATTATTTCTTTATTTTAAACGCTAGATACACGCCTTTTAAGCCTAGCAATGACGTTTCATTTTATATAT
>MU158716.1:363545-393209 GCA_015888305.1 Antheraea pernyi
GGGGGCGGAGGGGGTGGCGCGACGCCCGGCGGTGGGGGCGGGGGCACCGAGGGGGGCGCTGTCGACGGAGCTGTAAAAACCAACCAGATAAATTACTACCCTCTTTTACGGAATGAATGTACAAGTATTAAAGTCTTTACAAGTACTATTATTAATGGTATTGTTGTAGCGTTGAACTGTATTATAATCCTAACTAATATTATAAATGTGAATGTAAGTATGTTTGTTTATTTGTTCCGTATTCACGTCTTAACTACATACATATTGTCAACAGTACTGAAAAGGCCATACAGTAAAGGGCACCCTAAAAAAGAGTACTGTTCCGAAGGAGAAATTTACATTACAGAAGTTACTGATACGGGAATACGAAACGCTTACGTCGGGTTACTTATAGCGGGTGGTCCGATTCAAGTAAATTACTACCTGTCCTACCACGAGATTACGAGTAAATTAATTACCTATAATATCATGAATATTCGTCAATAAGCAGTTAGTGATGTAATTTATGTGTGTACCTTTTTGTATGCATGTGTAAATATAGATGAATGTATGACTTACGCATTAGGGGTCTCGGGGGCGGCGGGTTCTTGGGCGCGGCGGAGGGCGGCGGCGGGGGCGGGACGGCGCGCGAGGGCGGCGGGGGAGGCGCCCGCGACGCTGTCACACACGCAACACACATAATATATTAACACAAACTTAAAAAAACATTTATTATTATGAATCAGTGGTTCTCAAACTCACAGAGTTTCTATCACTGTGCCCTAGTCGAAATTTGAACACATAAAACAACTTTTTAAACAATCTTAATAATAATAACATATATGACTTAATACGGTAATTTGTAATAAAAACAAAATCTTGTTTTGTTGCTGCCTGTTTAATATTGACAAGATGCGATTGAAATTGTCGCGGACGCGATTATCTTCTCATTTGAAATTATACATCCAAAAATATGAAAATCGCGTTAATAATCTTAACTTAATAATTGCAAAACATTAATGATAATGGGAAATCAATAGAAAACAAAATATCCAACTAACATAAATACAATCATTCAGATGATAGAAATATTGGCGTTGGCTGCTGACGAGCGCCTTTCACTTTACCGCTAAACGGTGGCCGCGTGCCGCCTGTAATGCGACACGCGATAGATCGACAAAAACTTTTGAGGCAACGAAAAAAAAGTTTCAACGTTGCGTTTGTAGATAGGTTTTTTTAAATTCTGCAGACTGTTGATACGCACCGTTTTTACACTCGTTTAATTTCCTATATTTATAAGTCAAAAATCGTTGTATCTGTGAGCAACTATTCAGATTTTTATTTATTACTAGCTGTACCCGCAGCTCCGCACGCGTTTTTTAAAATCGTATTAAAGAATTATAGAATTGTGAGACTATGTACAATTACAGAAACGCTCTTTAAAGACAATTGTAAGTACGACGCGCACGCCACTAAAGGTAACATGTAACGTGTACATTAGATATATAAATACAAAGAGCGTGCCAAATGAGGTTTGTCATCAGCATAATATTTGGAACCATAACCAACCATATAACTACCTCAGTGCTCACTTACACTGTATAAGGAACTATTGAAACAATAACTAAAAATATTATTATAAAGATTTATATTTACATTACATTTAATATACATTGCCCTTATTATAATTAAGATTTAGTGACTATACAAAAAATAAACGCTTGTCTGTTCCGCAACAAATTGTATTATGGAACTCTTTACGTAATACTCTTATTAGGAAGACCTCTATATCATTAATGTTATTAATAATTATAATGTCGAATTGTAAACAATAAGCCGATAATTATTTCTGTCATTAAAAATAAAGAATAAGTAATAATAATCTTGCTAAATTTCATGCAGACAAAGTCGCGGGTAACAGCTAGCCTAAAATAGAATAACCACAATTACTTTTTATTAGGTTCGTTATCTACCATTGAAAGTCCCGTGAAAATCGATGTAACCGTTTTGGTGATAGCACAGCGGGCGAAGCCACGGTTAACAGCTAGTATAAACTAAAATTGCTTAAATTACTTTTTATAAGATCAGCTATCTGCCAGTGAAAGTGATCTGAAGATCGATCGAATCGTTTTGAAGATAGCATGGCAGACGAAGCCGCGGTTAACAGATAGTCTAATTTAAAGTAGCCTAAGTAACGCGCTGTAATTTTCTCTATCTGCCAGTGAAATTCCCGACAAAATCGGTTCAGCCGTTTCGAAGATTACCCGGATCAAACAGACAGACAGACAGACCGACAAAAATTTTAAAAATTGCATTTTTGTTATCAGAAGCGTGTATACTTTCATACCCAATCAGTGAAAAAATTTATTTTGATATTACATACACACACTTCATTTTTATTATATGTATGTATATAGAAGAAGATAGATAGAATAGATGAACTATGCAAACAGTCAGTGTTATCGAATGCAACTGTTACGCCATGCGCCTCCGGAATACGTGCGTTTGCTGCGAATAATTGAATGCTGTAAGCAGCGGCGCGTTTTTTTTTTCTTGAACTGACTATGCTATTGACCTGTTAAGGTCTTTACAGCTTCCCCGGACTATGAAGCAGCGGTGCGGCTCTCGGCGCGCTTTATATACCTGTGCAGACTTGTACAACCTACATATTCAGCCTAAGCTGAACCCAATTTCATATGATTGATGATATAGATCCGAGGTCAACTTACATTGGATGATTAAAATTTCCGAAATTGGTCATTTTAAACTCTTATTTATTATTATTATTATTAGACCATTATTATTATAATGAAATTTAGTAAAGTTGCAGTCAATGCTACTGAAAAGAGAAAGAACAGTAGATAGATAGTTTAACAAATGTTCGACGTGATTCTTTAAATTGGCATAACTTTTTTATTTACGAACCGATTGACATGAAACAAACACTAAATGTTAAGTAAAGCTTACCACGATATATCAGTGAAAACCACATCTAAATCGGATAAGGCGTTTCTGAGATTAGCGTGCACAAACGCACAGACAAACAGACAAACAGATAAACAGACAAACAGACAAAAATTCTAAAAATCATTGTTTTGGGTTCTATTGCATTTATAAAGACCCCTAATAATAGTTTTTATCATATATACTTAATGTACAGACAGCGGTCAGTTACATTTTTATTATATGTATAGACTACAAAATGTTAATAACTGTTACTGTGCGTTGACCTAAAAAGATAAATTTAAACTATTCAGGACTTTCCGGTAGACATTTGTAAGATATACAAAGTCGTATTACATTATTTTGAACTATATCGGACGAGAAAACAAACTGTTTTTGTGATATTTGTGTTTTTTTTTAAATTATAATTCGGCGCGGGGGGGCTCGTGGTCGGCGCCGGCGGGGGACCGCTACGACTACCACCTGTCAAAAGCATCATCATTACAATTAAAGCAATCGTGGCTCAGTTCAAAACAGTGAAGGCTTACTTCAAAACGCTAATGGCTCAATTTATAGCTATGATGGCGCAGTTCAAAACGCTAAGGCTCAATTCAAAACAATGGTGGCTCAATTTTCAAACCATGATGGCTCAATTTTTGAGACCATGATGGCTCAGTTGATAACATATTAAGAGACCGCGTCGATAAACGTAAAGTCGAATCCTTACGATTGAGCCGAATCTTCCGGTTTAAGAAAACATTACGAGGAATCTATACCACAGTGGTAGGTAGCTTTTTTTGATCCTCTTTTGGCTAGCTGCCACACTCAAGTTGAAAATAGCTTGAGATCACTTGAGAGTTAGTTCTACATTAGGTTTAGAATGTTTACCATCTTAGACTATATCGTCGTTTAACATCAGATGAGATTGTGGTAAGCCCTAAAACCCATAAAGTATTAAAAAACCCAACATTTGATTTGGTACGTTGATAAAAAAACATCCGGCCAAGATCGGCGTAGTAAAGCATTCTCTGTCACACGACGCAATTACTGCAGAAGACAAAGTTCCAGCAATTTCTATTTCCAATAAAACAAACAACCAATAGACTGGAATAATTTACATTATTACACATATAATAAAAACAAAACAAGAGTTCGTCAAATTTCTCAACAACCCATTTCGATAAAAGTGATGTAAAATTAAATAAAAATTGTATGATAAAAATGTTATACTCACTCCGGACAGGCTTAGCATTGCTTGTATGCAGATCCTCCTTAACTGCGTCGATTCCACCATTCTTTTCGATGAAGCTATATATGAATTCCCTGGTGTCGTCATCCTGCAGCTGCTTCTCGGAGATGCCGGCCATACTGAAGAACGACAACAACTCCTCGTTCGGCTGCGTGGTCTCCACGTCGAAACCTGTCCAGAAATTAACACAGTACGTTACTTAAAATTCCAACCATAAAAACTAATATCGGATTAAATGCACCTACATTTTCTACTTGATTGTCGGTGGTAGAGCGACGCTGAAGCTATTATTCGTTTCAGCACGAATGGGTCGGCTCGCCCCGGGGTAGTACCACCCTCTCATAGAAAACGGACGTGAAGTAACAGTGCTTGCATTGTTGCGTTTCGTTCGGTCAGTGAGAGCGCGTGAGGCTCCTCTCCCCCTCCCTCCCTTTCCCCCAAACACAGGCTGGCAACGCACTTTCGACTCCGCTGGTGTTGTTAGTCTCTATGGACGGTTGTGATCACTTAACATCACGTGACCCACCTGTCCGTTTGCCTGCTATGACATAAAAAAAAAACATATATCTAGACTGAGTAATATGTACAATAAATTAGGAACTGAGTTTAAGAACGATAGTGATGTCTGGAATTGACTCGTCTCTGTGCATCCATTAAGAAACAAGTGTAACGTACTGACCTATTTCAGTCACTTCCTTTTTGGGGGCACGGTAATTTTCGAAAGTTGTCCCTAATTTTTTTCATCTCAAAAAGTACAAAAATATGCACCTTGTTATTTCGGGTACTTCCGGCATATAATAGTAAAATACTGTTCTAAAATTTTCAGAACAAACACCAACTTATGGTAATTTTCCGGTATTTTCGAATTTTCCTTTAAGGGTATTGCGTGCCCTCACAAATAAGGCCCTGGTATAATGTATTGGTAAAATATATTTGTTAAAAAGATGAACCCGATCGAGTGTCTTGCCGGTTCTTCTCAATGAGTGGAAGTGGAGTGAGTTTGTCCGAATCGGTGGTTGCTTTGACGTTCCTGAGCCTTATTAGGGCCTGAACTGTATAAATACTTTATATTTTTTTTTATTTAAGTTGGACATCTTTGGTGACTCGTTGTCCAACTTCAAGGCAAAAAATCATTATTGTCGCCGAGTGAAATAACCTCCTGATAATTTATGAATCGTTACATATTAAAATGACTTAAATCCAATTTTTATCATTCATATAATTTAGTTTTTTTTTCGTTCCAGTTTTTTTTCGAACTGACTACGCTATTGACCCAGCAGGGTCTTAACAGCTTCTCCAGGCTACATTTTTTTTGTTCCAGTTTTTATACACGGTATATACTTAATTCAACTTGCAAATACAATTTCTTTTCTCATATAATACAGGTGTAGCGAGCGTATAACGAGTCTACTATCCTAACAAATAGGACAGTAGGCTAGTCCGTTAAAACGCTCCACGAGAGATAAGAAGTAATTAGAGAACAATGGGATAAAACACGTCCTTTTGAAATGGCCACACACGATGGCCAAACGCCGTGCTCAACGCGCCAGCGTCATAATCCGTCGACCGACGCAATTGTTATTAATAATTATAAGCTATTTAAGTTAATGCACTTGTACCGCACTCTCTCTCTTGAGAAATAAATCGTCGTACACCAAACGTTGTGTTTTTGCTTCCATACCCTCGAATTGAAATAAAATTCAAGTAAATAAAAATTAGTGGTTACAGGTTTGAACACCCATCTCTAAAGCCACTAAACGGGCATACAAGTGACCCCAACTTCGTCTAAACGATGAGGCAGATGATGGACCTGCCATATATATATTCACTGCTTACTTACAGACTCCGAAGTTATATGTAAATAGGAATACAGACGGAGTAAATAAATGAAAATGCTAAATGCTTCATGGGATGGAATATTCTGGAAGGGTGGTTCAGAGGAATTTAGGCCACATATTCGAGAACGTTCTTACGGAATTTATTTGTCCTGTAAAGGAACGGGGAGAGGAATATTAAATCGTGTAGTTCCTATAACACTTCCTTCAAAGTGTAACATATAAAACATCAAAGAGTCACGTTAGTCCATGATCCAACGATGTTCTAGATGCAGGCTCTTTTGCCTTTTTCAGTGCTTTAATTGCCAGATCTCAGAGAAGAAAGTACCATTCCACACAGGACCGTATATGTACCAGGTAGAAACATATCAAATATATTATACCATATCTGTGAGGGCTCAATGAATTTACCTTTATGGGCGTCCCATCCGACGTGCGAAATATGCTTGAAGTCCTGCGGCATGCCGATATCAGCTTTTGTCAATTTCCTGGTCTTCTGTTTCTTGCCGGAACTCTTAAGTGTATATGTACCTGAAAAAATGTTAAATATGTTATAGTTATTTTGTAAGATCCTGTATAATCCACATTTTGACCGGTATCTTTAAGTTCACAAATGTTTCTATACGTAATAATCTTCTAGTAGATAATTACTACCATTGTGGAGTTGGTAATTATATTATAACCTCAATGAACTAAGAAGAGGGTGACCGTCTTGTTAGAACTTTCCAGGGAGTTTTTGTGGTAAGTCACAATCCAAGCTCCGTGAAATTATTTCCCATCCACTTCATGGTTTTTTTCTTATATCAGGGGGGGGGGGGCAAATGAACAGGGGGTTAACCTGATGTTAAGTGATCACCGTCGTCCATAGACACTAGAAACAACAGGAGAGTCGCGAGTGCGTTGCTAACCTGTGTTTGGGGGGAGAGAGGGGAACAGGGGAGGTGGGCCTCCGGCGCTCTCACTGACCGAACGGAACGCAACAATGCAAGCACTATTACTTCACGTCGGTGGTTCTGTGTGTCCGGTGGTAGTAATGGGGGCGAGCCGACCCATTTACGCTGAAACCAGTAATAGCTTCAGCGTGGCTCTACGACCAATATTATTACAAAGTGTAGTACCAAATAACATAAGATTATATATAAACTATGAAGTATATAAGCCTTAAACTGCCTAAAGGTATCTTAAAGAATATTGTAATTGAGACAGAGATAAATTAAAATGTCAGAGTAAGATCGAAAATCGGATAAAGACACGTCTTCATTATTAGATGGAAAAGAAAAATTTGATACCCGGTAAGGTGGATTTGGGCGGTAAGACCGGCGCTGGTTCAGGTTCGGGGGCGGGCGGCGGCGGTAGAACACCATTCTGTCTGCTCACTCCACTCGAGTTGCTCGCCCTGGCTGCAGTCAGAGCGCGTTGCCGTCGCTCTAAAATAAAACTTTATATTACTACGACCTATATAAAAAAAACAGGTGATACAAACACCGAAGTTACCTCTGGACTATTCTAGAACAATTCTACAGACTTCTCGATAAATTTGTTATCAAAAATAAACAATAAACGGGTCATCAGACAAGTTATCGAAACGTGGGAAAAACGAACGATTTCATTGTCATTATCACACTTTATCGTTCCAATTATTATATGCAAAGACTTGAATGAATAAATGAATACTTTATTGCACTTTTGAGTTTGTACACTGGTGAGGTTAATGTCACATGTTATTCAGCTAACCAATGGTATAGTTATCAAAAATACAAGTTTCGTAGGTAGTGCAAATATAAAAGAAGTAAAGGAAAACTGAAATCGGCTGAGTGAATTAAGCGCTCGCCTTAGTTTTCCGGTGAAGCTGTTAAGACCTTGCTAGGTCAATAGCGTAGCCAGTTCGAAAAAAAAGGAAACTGTAAACCTATACTCATATTGTAAAGCTGAAAAGGTTGTTTACTTGAATGTGCTAATCTCAAGAATTACTAATCCGATTTGAAAAGTTCTTTCAGTGTTGTATAACTCATTTATCGAGGGAGCCTATATGCTATATATCATCATGCAAAGGCCAATAGGAGCGAAGCACCAATGAAGAATGTTTTAAAATGTTTTTTTTTTCCTTTTAGAGCTTCCGCTATTCTACATATAACTATACAACGCGGACAGAATCTAGTATGACACATAAGGCTTAGTTTTTTATATATTACATTTTTATTAAATACCCTGTGTTCATTGGGATTTCCTATCTGCAGCAAAGCAGGAATCCTTTTGCTTTTAACTCTCTTACTTTGGCTTCTCAAGGGTTTATACCGTACACTATTTAAACGTACAAAAACACATTGTTGTACTGTGTTGTCATAAGTGTTTCGTCCGGAATAGTTGTACCGATTTTGACAAGACTTTTATAGGCAGATATAATTTTTTTTAAAGCTACTACAACTACACTTTTCTATAGAGGGTAAGTAGTAATGACAAACATTTAACAGGTGCGATTTAAAATTATAAAGAAACAGGAGTAATTAATAAATAACAGTAAGAAAAAAAACCTTTGGATCGAACAAGTCACGGGCAACAACGAGTATAGTAACATAAAACAGTTATATCGACTGATATTTTGAGACGCTCTTTTGTTTGTATACAAATAGGTATTGAAAAATGTCACTTAACCAATATGTATACTGTAACGAGATCTCTTGTTAGTAAACAGTTCGATATGGAAGGCGGAATTGCAACAATTTTTCAACATCACTACATACATACACGGCAATTTTAATGACTACTACATGTTTATAGTATACTAGCTGACCCGTGCCCACTTCGTTGGGCGGTAATAGGCATTATCAAGCTACAACTTTTTTCTAGAACTCAATCATATATCTCTCATCGTTAAGGCAGCGTTCGTAGGAAACATTTTCGTTCGACCATTTTTTCTCCGGCTCCCCAGATATTAACCCCTACAACCTCACAAACTTTACCTCTTTATGATATTAGTATAGATAATATGATTAGTTAATAGCTTCTGCCCGCGACTTCATAAGCGTGGAATGGTTATTTTAAGCTAAGACGCAGCAAAAGCTCTGAAAAGGAAAAAATACCCCGATTTTGCAACATTCTTTATTGCTGCCCCGCTCCTATGAATCTTAGCGTGATGATATATAGCCTATAACCTTCCCCGATAAATGAGCTATATAACACTGAAAGAGTTTTCCAAATCGAACCAGTAGTTACTGAGATTACCCCCTACAACGTCACAAACTTTACCTCTTTATAATATTAGTATATATAGAACATAAGTCCGCGCCAATCTTTTTGATTGCTCTGAATACGGGTGCGCAAAACACAAAATTAGATAAAAATACGTACGTATGACATCGAGACAAGTTAAGGATAATTAAATTTCAGTTATAGATGCCTGTAATAATATTCTAACTTTTTTTTGTATTAAACTCTTGACTATATTATGCTAAAGTCTGAACTTAAAAGGCTATTATAATACACAGAGCGGCGGAAAAAATTTACGAGATCTGTATAATTACTTTCGTTACTTTAAAACCTTGTAAACGCTGGGTGTAATTGTGAACAAAATGGTTTGATTAATTCGGCGTGATGCTTTTTTTGGTGATCGCTAAAAATGCACAACGGTCGGAAAGATATGGGGAAAAATAGCACTCACCTTTCGGCTGTTATCACGGTCGTAGGAGACGTCCACTTGTTTCACTAACACTTCGGTTCGCACCTTTCACTTATACTCTCTAATTATATTAAGGAACGTTTATGATGTAATTTATTATTAACAGTCGCTCACAGGGATGTGCGCCGTAGTCATTATGTTTACGGACTGACTTAAGCACCGGTGAGGGGGTTGGGGGGAGGAAATATGACACTTGATGGATTTAAGGACGGATAATACCGCTGTGCAATGCAACGCCTCTTAACCATTTTAGCCTAAACAAACCTCAATTCATATACTCGTACATTCTTAAAATATATTTTAAAATAATTTAATAGTATATAAAGAATTTTAATATGAATATAATGAAAATAACCATAGTAAGATTACAATGCTGAAATTTTCATGCACCAAACATTTAATTAGCACTACGTATAGGTGCAATGTAGTAATATGACGTCATAAGAGTATTAAAAAAAAGTGTGTGTGTACTTATGTACACGCGTTACAAGTCATAGGTACTTCTTTGGCGTAACAAGATAAAAATCTTTTCAAAAATTTTATCTTTCGCCTTAGAACGTTACGTTCACGTTTGTAGAGAAAACGACACTAACAATAGAAAAAGTAGACTATAGCTAACTTCAGGGTGTCGGTTTTCGTGATGGTGTGCGCGCGCGTCGTAAAAATTTACACTCATCATTTTTCCCTAACGCGTCAAAAGGAGTATAACTTCAAAAATCTGTATCCATTATTGGGCACTTTAATATTTAAAATTCATCAAAGTTATTGAAGATACGTAATAATAAGAATCAGAATTCTTTACGTAGTCTAAAAGAACTACGGAAAAACAAAGATAGACCCAGAAAAACGACTTTCATATATAGATGTATATTAATATATAAAAAATAAGCAAATACCATTTAGAAATCTTTAGAATTCACAGTTCAATAAAGGTGACAAATAATATTAACGAGCTTTTTTAATATTTTTGAAAACCCGTTTAAAACAAAGCGTGTAAAAGTAAAAACATTGGTCACTAAGGAAACCACAAATTAAGAGACAGTCAGGGATGGTGGTCGTAGCCGACTAGATCTATACTACATCTATACATGAGGCATATAGAATCAAAGACAGCTAAGTGCCACAAGTTCTAAAAATGAACTGAGCATGGAGCCATCTAGCCTATAATTGGTTGCAAATCACCATTTAATTCCTACAAGAAATAAAATACAGCTAAAGCCTTTTAATTTTCGTTTTAAAATTGATTTTGGGATCAAATACATTTAAGTACAACCAAGTCATCAAATAAGAAGTATAAAGTAAGAATAAAATACAGTTAAGGAATTATCGCATTTTTTAATTTCTTGAACTTCTCTTTTAGAGCTGATGGCCATAGGCAGGCAAAACCAATAGCATATGCCACTCCCTATAATTGAAACTTTGAATATAAGTAAAACTCCAACTCTGAGAATAGATAAGCATTTTTTTTCGTTTCCTGCAAATTTGGTCTCTATGCACTTAGCTGTTTTTGATTTTATATGCCTCACATATAGATCTACACTACGACACTAGGGGTAGCCTCCGTGTCCGGCTAGTCTACAGTCCCACTTGACCGGTATTCATCGGCTAAACAAAGAAAGCGGCATGCCAAGTTTTAAAAAATATGTCGTATACGAACCTTCTCGTCGAATCTTCCGTAGTTCGATCTTCTCGATTAGTATTTTCCTCAGGATGTGAGCTTCATCTTCGTTAGCGAAGTTAAACGCAGTCATATATTCCTGGAAAGATGAAAAATTTCTTTTATGTATTTTTGCTATACCCTTTTTTAAATTAATTATTGCAGTACCTTCAACTGGAAACCCAAAGTATTTATATATGAATATCATATGAAATTTAGAAGAAAGGATTAGGTTTTTTTTTATATCATAGGAGGCAAACGAACAGGTTGGTCACCTGATGTTAAGTGATCACCACCGTCCATAGACACTTGCAAACACCACGGGAGTCGCAAGTGCGTTGCCAGCCTGTGTTTGAATGAGGATGGGGAAGGGGAGGGGAGAGGAGAGGGGAGGTGGGCCTCCAGCGCTCTCGCTGACCGAACGAAACGCAACAATGCAAGCACTGTTACTTCGCGTCGGTTTTCTGTGAGAGGGTGGTACTACCCCGAGCGAGCCGACCCATTCATGCTGAAACTAGAAAAAGCTTCAGCGTGGCTCTACCACCTACAAAGTTACTTTAAAAATATAATAGTTTCAGAATGCCAATGGTGGGCAAATCGCAGCTCGCAGTTCGCACGCGGCTCATTCATTCCGTAGTTACGGCTGTTCCAGAAAGTGTTTAATGCAGACACGGAATATTATCTCTTGTCTTGTAAGAGACGAGTAAACATTTCTAGAAAGCAACAGGTAAGCTTGACAGTGTAAGTAATTTTAGTCCCAATTATTTCTATAAAAACATCACTACATATTATTAAAAAAAATCCTCTGTCACCTCTGTCTATATGATCCCGATAAACTCAAAAACGGATTTTCATTCGGTTTTCACCAGTAGATAAAATGATTCGTGCGGTTTAGATATATAATTTGTCAACGTTTGTTTATATATATATATATATATAGCCTTTCTCGATAAATGAGCTATCTAACACTGAAAAAATTTTTCAAATCGTACCAGTAGTTCCTAAGGTTAGCGCGTTCAACCAAACAAACAAACCCTCCAGCTTTATAATATTAGTATAGATACTCATCTCTCGTACTTAATTCGAACCGTCATAAAATTACAATAACGTTTGAGAGTGTGGAGCGATTTTAATGAAACAAATACTAAGTTACTCTTGGTATGGTATTTTCTTGGTATGGTTTTATTGTGTAGCCAGTAAATATAATACTTTATCAGTGATGCGTGTTTATACAAAAAGACAGACATTTTTAGAAATTATTGAAACGTATTTTATTACTTATTCTTAGACACCCACAACAATTATTTCACAAAAAGTCAAAGTCAAAGTCACAAAAATTCAGACACCTTTGATTTCTTATTATTTATATGTATAAATAATTTATTGACGAAACTGCGGGAAAAAAATGAGTACGATATGAATAACTGAAATTGGTATGTTGAGGACGCCTCGTGACCGATTCGCGGACACAAGGGCATTATTTGTTCACGACTAGACGCGATCTATGACGTGCTATGCCCATTCTCTTGTTGCGCAATGTTGTCATTGCGCAAATTTATGTACCTACCTACCTATATTTCTAATTTGAATTTTGAATCGCAAAGAAAAAGGTCCATTGTTGTATTAAAACCATACAAGAAGGACGTAAACTCCTTTATACGAATAAGTTAACTGAAAAGCTTCAACGTGCAGTCGGAGTATTTAAATACTAACTTCTACATATGACTTCGCGAGTGTTCGTGTAGATTTGACCTTTACAGTACCTTTTTTCTGGGTCAAAATACCCTATGTACTATTTTGAAATCTGGATAGACAACGTGTGTGCAAAATTTGTATTAATCAGTTGAAAGTCATGAAATTTCGCATACACGCATATATTATATTCATATAGAACAAAAACGATTCCCAAGAGATAGGTCAAATCAATATCTACGGGAGGCTTAGCCGCAGGAAAGAACTAGACAAGTTTTAATATTGAGTATTAATACAAATTTTTATATATAGAAATTTTAATACAGCGATTTCAATTTTTTACAGGTGGTAGAGCCACGCTGAAGCTATTAATGGTTTCAGCATGCATGGGCTGGCTCGCCCGGGGTATTACCACCCTCTCATAGAAAACCGACGTGAAGTAACGTTGTTTGCATTGTAGCGTTTCGTTCGGTCAGTGAGAGCACCGGAGGCCTTCCTCCCCTCCCCCTCCCTCCCAAGACAAAAATAATACATTAATTCGTTAGCTACATTAGCTTTAACGTATATTTATATAAAGTTTTGCTGAATGACGTAAAACCGTTACGATAAGTGTAGTTCGGAAATAAACATTTAATGTGACTCACTTATTTGCGGTGATGTAGGAAATCCCTTAATTTAGATAACGGGTTATAGTGTCTACTTTCCTTAATACATAAAAACAGGTTATTTTTATGTATTTTGTTTTAATCGCAGACTTCGTAACTTTAAACAGGGTCGAACTACTACATATTGCTCGCTAATTTTCTTATAACTATCAGGCCCGGCGGACATTGTAGCGTCCTGATGATAAATAAAAATCCTTCACAAATGATATACCTAAACCTTCCTCATGAATCACTTTATCTATTTGTGAAAGCCGCAAGAACATCCGTTCAGTAGTTATTGAGTCTATCGCCAACAGACAGACAGACAGAATAGCAGAGGACTTTGTTTTATAATACGTATGATAATGTTATTTTTAAAGTTCCCTTTAGGTCAAGTAGGGGTACGTGGCGAACCATGAAAATATAAAAACCCATAAACCCGTATAATCACATCGCTGGTCACTTAAAAGGTAAATACAGAACCTTTTTTCGGTTAATTACGTTTGCACTTACTGGTGTGCTAAATGCGTAATGGGTCACGTGCCGTTTTGTCACAAGCGAGCTTCTGTGGTAGTATTACACTGTATCACTGACGAGTGGCAGCACTGTCAGTTTTGTTATGTTGAAGTCTGAAGAAAGAACCTACTTATCATACGAGCCGTTTCAATTCGGATCTCAGGAGTGGTCACCTAACTGACTATCCTTAAGATGTAGTCCCATTGTATCTATAGTTACGAACAGTTGTAAGTAACAGTGAACATTACAGGATGTACCAAAAATTAAACTTGCTTTTTCTTTCAAATGAACGTGACATTTCTGACGTGAATACTGAAACAAAGACTCTGTGAGAATCCAAGCTCTTAATATGGATTTTTAGAGGTCGCGAGTCAAATTTGAAATTTAAAGAATTCACACTATATACAACACACTATAGTTCATTTTAAAATTCAAAAAAGAACTCAGTTTAAATTCCATTGTTTTGAGTTTTCGCTTTTATAGGCAGTAATAGCTATATATATTATATATATACTAGCTGGCATGGCGGACGTTGTCCTGCCTTTATAATAAAAAAAAAAATCTAAAATTCAACCGCAGCTCCACCCACCGGTTCCAATTGCGAATGTAAACCATCCTCAGATCCACTGGAACGCGAACAAAAAAATTAATTAAAATCGGTCCAACCGTTTAGGAGAAGTTCGGTGACATACACATGTACAGAAGAAATTTATATATAAAGAAGATATAGCTAATATGACTCTCTCGACTTTTTTTTACCGGGACTTTATCGTGATGTCGACCCCCCAATAATCATCCTATAGGTCGTATGAGTTGTTACATTTCAAAATTCCTAATATTTGACGTTATTTTTCATGATTTTCAAATTTTGTACATGTAAATATGAAGATCATAAAAAAAACTAAAAACCTTATGAACGGCAAAATTTGAGCTTCGTCCTCGGTGAATAAAAACTTGAAATCTTAAAAAAATTAAGCATGTTATATGAACGATTCAAATTGCATTTACCTCATTTTGGAATGTAGCGATCATCGACACATATACTATAGAATTGCTGATCTTATAACCTGTAGAAACCAATAATGCTATAGATCTTTCAGCATACATATCTAACTGTACAGTATTATTTTTTAGTGTAGTACAATGAAGGGACAGTATTGCATCTGATTGTCAGGACAGTATAGTTAGTCGGACCTGTGGGGATGGGCCGGGGGGCCCATCTCCTCATTGCATAGGTACGGCGGACGAGGGGGGGCAGCTAGTGTGTACCCATTCTGCCTCTCTATAGGTAGGAGACCGGCGGTGACCTTCCGCCGGGCGGACCGTTGGGGCGGCTCTACAAGGTTGATTAGCATTGTAAGATCCCTAGCCACCCCAACAATCACGGTCTGTCGGTACACCGTGAGGTTTTAGTCCGTGCGAGCCGGACATAAGGGAGGGTGGAGTAAACATAAAGGATTTCCCCACGTTAAAAAAATAAAGGGCAGTATAGTTAGAACCGCGACCATCGATAGATCGGCAATAGCTCGTCGATCGCCATACTGGCTTCCAAGCATCTGAGCTGTATACACCGAAATGTGATAACCCAAAAAAATTATATCGGATTTATATTATACCGTGTCGGATTTATATTAATCACGAGACAATAGGGGTACAGATCGTCACTACCCCGCATGGATTACTTAATATACATTTGCTATATTATAGTCGCTACCAAATGGTACAAAAATTAACTAATACTACTACCCAACACATTAGTACTTCAGTATAAAAAAACTCAATTTTCATTTAGTAAACTTTTAGACCTATCCCTTTCATTTTTAACACACTTGTATTAGCTTCATTTGTATATCTATGTCTTAACTGAAATTACCAAACGACCACCCATTTGAAAACATCAGATCTAATTGAAATTTAGCACATTTATCAAGGACCGGCGACAATACAATAATTTAATAAGTGGGGCATTTCACGTGAAGCGGACAACGAAAAAAAGGTGAGGTTCTGAAATTCGTTCACATTCAGTCTATTTGGACTTCTAGTACCTATGAATGTGAATGCATCATTATTTTTTTTCTATCACGTTTATTTGTCAAGTTATGGGCTTCTAAAGAACAGTCACACCTGAAATTCAGGTATTTCGAAGTAGTTTTTCGAATTGAACAAATTTACAATAAAATATTAAACGCAGCGATTTATATAGCAAAATAATCGCTCTTTTTGAAAATAAAATAAATCTTGGACAAAACTTTTTTTTTAATGTTCATAACCGAAAGTAAATTTTTCGAAACGAAATTTGACGCAAGTGCGTTCCTGGCCTTTTAAAGAAGTGTAAAGTCTTTTATAGGCAACCAAACTAAAAGCTAGAAAATAATTTTTGAAAACGGAGCGTTCATGTAAATTTTTTGAATTGAATCCAAAAAAGTATAGAGCGCACCTATAAACGACTGTCCTTTTAGGTTTTTTTTTAAACTAATATTTTTTTATTAATTGTGTTAATCTCATGTGATAGGTGGCAAACGAACAGGTGGGTCACCTGATGTTAAGTGATCACCACCGTCCATGGACACTAACAACACCAGAGGAGTCGCAAGTGCGTTGCCATCCTTTGGGAAGAAGGGTTAGGGGAGGAAGGGGGAGCGGAGAGAGGAGGGAAGGGGAGCTGGGCCTCCGGCGCTATCGCTGACCGAACGAAACGCAACAATGCAAGCACTGTTACTTGCGTGTCCTTAATTTAGACAACATAGCAAAACAATCGAAATGAATATTGAACAAAAGATTCGACAGCGTATGACGCATGCCATACATTCAATCATGTCACATAACTTCCCGCGATTTGTTGACGACTGACTCAGAGGATTTGTTTACGAGGCACTAGTAATGCCGGATTCTCTGTTTTTAATTGATAACATATTTGTATAATAAATAAACCAGCGGGCCCGGCAGACTTTTTCATGCCATGATATTAAAAAAATATATATATACCTAAACCTTCGTCATGAATCACACTATGTCTACTAGTGAAATCCGCACGAAAATCCGTTTAGTACTTTTTGATTTTATCGCGAACATACAGACAGACACAGACGTGGCAAAGGACTTTTATATTATGTTCTGTTATGTTTCTACTTCCTGTGTTTATCAGGCGATTTTTTCTTCATTCCTTTTTCCTTTAGTAACTATTGATGAGCTTTAATATATTATCAATAAAAAAAATGTTTTTTTTGTCTATGGTCCAAGTTCGAGCACTCGTATTATACAAATAAAGATAAAAAGTAGGTACATCTTCCCCCCTTGTTTCTCAATCAATTCTCTTTATAAATTTTTTATTTAATAGATTCTTTAATATTGAAACTTGAAATAGGTGCAGCCGTCCTCAATGATGCGCTTACAAACATACATTTGGCAATTGATTTTTATCTATATATAAAAAAATTTAAACAGTTTTAATACATTAAAAAATATAACTTTACGAACCTCAGCTTCGAACGTGTGTAAATATGGCCTCGGGCTTTTATACTCAATCTGTAAGTAAACTTCATGCTCCCATATCATCGCCCTCCGATATAAACAGTAGATTCTGAAGAAGTACGATCGCTTCCCGTTGTCCTTCACTAGACACAGGACGCCGGTGTCCTTTTTCTTCCATTCCGAGTGCGCCGGTCCCTCCGTTGTAAACAGTTGCACTACCGCCGTCGCCAGGCTCTGTAAACAAATGTTTTCTATTTATACATATAATGAGAATTTAAACCCAACTTGTCCGTACTTTTTAGATACTTGTAAAAAAAATGGTTACAGGTAAGTAAAATACTTTTTTGAGATATGAGAGGTTGAAATGTGGTTCCACAGGGCACACATGGCACGGCGCGCTTGGTAGCTTTAACTTGGCTTGACACGCTGCCGCGTGTATATATTTTTTTTTCTAACTGACCACGCTATTAACCAATCAAGGTCTTAACAGCTTCACCGGACTACATCGCGTGTCTAGATTATAATTTAAAGTGCAGTAGCAGGTGCCTAGTAATCCGGTGAAGCTGTTAAGACCCAGTTAGGTCAATAGCGTAGTCAGTTCGAAAAAAAAGTAGCAGGCGACTACTATTTGTCATTTAAAAAAAAAAACAAATATAAACGTATCACCATAGGACTATGGCTTTTCAATGCGGATTTTCCGATTATGGTTCTAGGCCACTTATTTTTTTGCATTCGATATACCCTTTGTTATTTTTTAATACCCCAAGAATTAGCTAGTTTTAAATAAAAACCATTCATCGTGTGTTTTTGTCTTCATTGACAGATGGTTATTTGTTAACAACTAGGGGCTATTTTTATTAAATTTTGTTAAAAAGAAATGTCAGTGTATTTTTATATCGAAGCAGATATAACTTCCCGACTATTAAATATAAAATAATCAATAAAATATTATCACGAGTTAGGCCTTATCTGTACATTATCTTAAGTAGTGGGAGGTTATGTGAGAGGCCCGAGTTTAACAATGGACCGATAGAACTGATAAAGCTAATAACACTAGTCCCCATAGTCCAGTGAATATACTTTATATGGATAGCAAGAATATTGTTATCTATACTAATATTATAAAGAGGTCAAGTTTGCGAGTTTGTGATGTGACATTGTAGGGGGTAATCTCAGGAACTACTGAACCGATTTGGATTATTCTTTTACCAATAGAAAGCCACGTTATTTGTGAGTGTTATATGCTACACATCATCACGCTAAGACCAACAGGAGCGGGGCAGCAATGAAAAATGTTTTAAAATCGGGATTTTTTTCTTTTTGAGAACTTCCGCTGCGTCTTAGCCCAAAATAAGTCGAACGTTTGTTACGAACGCTGCCTTAACGATGAGAGATATATGATTGAGTTCTAGAGAAAAGTTGTAGCTTGATAATACCTATTACCGCCCAACGAAGTGAGCACGGATCGACTAGTATTTTTATATTTTGTTTATTTTATAATGTTAAATGACATTCACATGTCATTTTATTTGCATTTATTTTTCTATTATAGTTTTCGTATTTAATATTTTTATAATGGTTTATTATATCTAATATTGTATTATTATTACTGAGAAAACTCTGAAACCACGAATCCTGAAAAAAAAAACCGAGAATACACTCCTCGGGAATAGTTTAAAGTTGGCTAGTTTTCTGTTACATAAAAATGGCAATATAGCAAGCAAACCATAATCTTGAAGTGCTTCGTTTTTTAACCAGAACGGTGGTGCCGCTCGAGTAGTGTTTAAATAGACTACCAAAGCTAAATCCTACAGAAAAATTGTAAAGCTAAAAGATCCCATCAGACTTCGTAATTGGCACAACAAAATAATCCCAAGGAGGGTTGATGTCAGGCAGACGGGCGATTGTAAAAATTAAGCCAAATCATATACCACAACATGCAAAACATGTTGTACCGACCCTACTTATGTGGGATAAGGGTAAGAAGAAGATTTTTATATTATGTGGGCTTTGAAACTCTGATCCGTAATATTTTTATGTTACGAAAAATGATGGAGGTAGACACTGTATCAGATAGTGTTGTAAACACCGGTTCTCGTCCGATCACTGAAGTTAAGTAACGTCGAGGGCGTTTAGTACTTGGATGGGTGACCGACTGGGAACACCGCGTGACGTTAGCTTTTTGGTGTACGTTTTTAATTAAAGTGTTTCTCTGTTATACAAAATTTTCACTTTTATCGTGTGTTTTTACGACACACCCTGTTTTTTCTTCTTATAATTAAAAGTTGTAGGTTTATGAACATAACCTCATCTGATGTTAAATTACGATGTGATCTAGGGTGGTAAACACATTAGACCACTAGGGAGTGCCTATAAAGTGCAACTGCCGGAACACATCGATGAGTGCTTGGCAATAGATTTTCGACATGAGGATGATAGCTAACCAAGCGTACTTAGAAAAAGCCCCTACCACCATGCTCTGGTTTCATCACGGGGTTTTCCTACACTGAAAACTCCGATGCAGTAGCTAAGATTCGTACCTACGTCCATCGATGCCATGTCAAAATACGCTATCAACTAAAGATATCATCGCTTCAAAGACTGCACTAACTCTTTGCTATCCGCACTTGTTTTTATCACGCTTTTATTAGCTTCACCTGTATGTATGTAACCGACCCTTTTGAGCTCGATTTTGTCCTACTTTGAACGATCAGATTTAATTCAAACTTTGTACACCTGTCAAAGGCCGATGACAATGAAATAATCCGAAAAAAAAGTAAAAAAATTTAACTAAAAAATGAAAAATAAATAATAGTTAAAACAGAAAATAAAATTTAATAAACTTGGATTAAGAACTGTGTAAATTAGAAATAAATGTATATTTTTGTAAAAAGTGCCAAAAAAATGATTTCTTAACGGTTACATAAGAAATCATTTTTTTGGCACTTTTTACAAAAATATACATTTATTTCTAATTTACACAGTTCTTAATCCAAGTTTATTAAATTTTATTTTCTGTTTTTTAGATGGATTTTTTATGGAAGCGTGTTTTTTTCGTTTTTTTTTAATTTTATTCAGAATCGCGTTCCAAATACTCGTAAGACTGAATTACATTGAGTTTTTTATATGAGTAATTCTGATCGTTGCATCAGAAAAAAACCTAAATCTGAAACTGACATTCAAACCACACCAATATTTCTTTATTAAGACACGCTTGTTATCGAATTACGTAGAAGCTAAGAAACATGCGAAGTTTAATTGCTTTTTTTTCACTTGCATTGCGAAAAACGCGTATTGACTAACACAATGTCAGATGCAGTAACGGCGGGTTTATTTCTCACGATGTTAAACTGACAAATAAATAGGACATTCTCTAGCTATTGTTAGTATTGTAACTCGAAGATCTTATTTGTGACTAGCCGTGGCCGCGACTCTGTCCGCGTGGAACCTAATGTAAAAAAAACAGTAACTAATGAATGTATTAAGTCCATTCACTTATCTACTTTTTTCTCGTACTGAAGTCGGGTTGTTATTAAAATTACCATAACTTCTGGTAGAGTAAACCGATTTCAATGAAACCAAGACTAAACGTTACTCTAGGACATGCTTTACGATGAGGTTTTATCGTGAAATTTAGCAGTGTTTTTTTCTAAAAAATGATTTGAATGTACTAACTTACTACAAAACACCTGTAACAATTTTTTGTTCCACAAAAATTTTAAAGTACCGACACGTCATATTTACATTCTTATAATATATAATAAGATAATAATCATATATATATATATATATATATATACTTCGTCCGCGTGAAATAGTTACTTTGGGCTAATGCTAACACGCAGCGGAAGCTCTCAAGAGGAAAAAACCCAATTTTGAAACATTCTGCATTGGTGCTTCGCTCCTCTTGGTGCTAGTGTGATACATAGCCTTTCTTGAGAAATGATCTATGTAAAACTGAAATAATTTTTCCAAATCCCAAATTTCAGCAAACCCTCTCTCTAGCTTTATAATATTAATACTCTTCTCTCGTATTTAGCTCAAGCTGGCAATCAAATTACAACAACTTTGGATAGAGTGAACTGATTTTAATGAAACTAAATTACTCTCGAGGATATGCTTTATGAATTCCTTGATGAGGTTTTATTGTGAACCCAGTAATTTAGCTGTGATACATGTTCATACAAACATACAGACAGACATTTTTAATAATGATTGAAATGTATTCTATTACTTATTCCTAGACACCTGCAACAATTTTTTTCACCAAAATCGAAAAGGTACAGACATGTTGGATTTACATTCTTACTATATGTATAGGTAAGCAGATTCATTGACATCTCGAAAATATTGTTTCTTCATCAAACACTTATAACATTATCTGACAGATTTTTATTGAATAATATTAAATAAGAAGTTTTGAAACACCTCCACACCAAAACTCACCTCTGTATCATATTTAGCTCGGATTAATTTATTCTTAGCCCATTTACCAGTATTCTTATGTCTCAATGTATGTCTCTCTAAGGCTCTAGCTTTTTCAAGACTTTCTAATTTCTTCAAAGCTTCTTCTGGATTGGTTTTTTGTAGTTCTTCAAATTCTTTTAGTTGTTGTTTTAATCTTTCTTTCTTCAATATACTGTTAGGGAATAAGATATACAAATAAATAACCTATGCAAATGGTCCAATTAAAATTATGAAATTGTAGTATGTACAAGTTGGCATTATGATAATAAAAGATATTACTACTAACTGTAGGAAAATTAAATATAAATACTACATTTTTAAAATCATGAACAACAATATAATTATAATAGTTAGAACCTGTCCATATGACTCTCATGTAGACACTCACACATACTCGAGATACTAGAGCTACATAAATCCCGTCCAGACGGTGCAACACATTTCCTAACTCGCGTGCAATAAGTGCAGCGCGCCTCGAGATTCTCAAGCCCCATTGCTGCGTCCAATACTATGTGTGAGTCATTGGCGAGTCGACATAGTTGTCAGTTGTCTATCCGTAGAAAGCATCCCAGAGTATGCAACGTTTCCTAGGGTACAAACACGGTAAAACGCGGTATCTGTCCGCAACATATTTTGAAGCAAGCGAGTGAACTCTCGCGTAAATCGCCTCCTCTAGACAGGCTCTAAAAAAGTCAACTAAATAATATCTATACTAACCGATGGTATTTTTTACTCTTTATTTTACTCTGCCTTTTGGCTTTAGCAGCTCTGTATGATTCTTGAGCTCTAAATTTAGCTAAATTCTGCCTATGCTCAACCATCTCTTCATATGACATCGGATAAGACTTTTCATCATCATCTTCCTCCACTTCTACTTTAGTAGGAGGATCTATCTCCTCCAACTCTCGTTCGAGATCAGATTTTAGTTGCAATTTTGATAGAAAATCGTTGGTAGACTGTAGTTTCGAAGAAATATGTTTTATTGGAAAAGTAACACAGTCGTCTGTTCGGTTTCGAGCGACAACAGGGTCCCATCTCCCAACTTTTTTTGTAGTTACAGCATATCCAGTTGCTCGCTTAATCCGTTCAACTTGTGGTTTCTCTAATGGTTTTGATAAAACTTTTGATGAGGCTTGAGTCCTTTTCAACTTCTTTGTAATCTGTACATGACCAGCTGTATCTCCCAATACTTCAACAACTTTACCGAGATCTAATTTAGTAGATCTTTTAATCAGGTTAAATTCAGAGTTGAGGTTAGTGGGTTCGTAGCGCGTTGGTTCTGTAATGTGCATGCAAAACATGTTGTACCGACCCTACTTATGTGGGATAAGGGTAAGAAGAAGATTTTTATATTATGTGGGCTTTGAAACTCTGATCCGTAATATTTAAATCATATACCACAACATGCAAAACATGTTGTACCGACCCTACTTATGTGGGATAAGGGTAAGAAGAAGATTTTTATATTATGTGGGCTTTGAAACTCTGATCCGTAATATTTTTATGTTACGAAAAATGATGGAGGTAGACACTGTATCAGATAGTGTTGTAAACACCGGTTCTCGTCCGATCACTGAAGTTAAGTAACGTCGAGGGCGTTTAGTACTTGGATGGGTGACCGACTGGGAACACCGCGTGACGTTAGCTTTTTGGTGTACGTTTTTAATTAAAGTGTTTCTCTGTTATACAAAATTTTCACTTTTATCGTGTGTTTTTACGACACACCCTGTTTTTTCTTCTTATAATTAAAAGTTGTAGGTTTATGAACATAACCTCATCTGATGTTAAATTACGATGTGATCTAGGGTGGTAAACACATTAGACCACTAGGGAGTGCCTATAAAGTGCAACTGCCGGAACACATCGATGAGTGCTTGGCAATAGATTTTCGACATGAGGATGATAGCTAACCAAGCGTACTTAGAAAAAGCCCCTACCACCATGCTCTGGTTTCATCACGGGGTTTTCCTACACTGAAAACTCCGATGCAGTAGCTAAGATTCGTACCTACGTCCATCGATGCCATGTCAAAATACGCTATCAACTAAAGATATCATCGCTTCAAAGACTGCACTAACTCTTTGCTATCCGCACTTGTTTTTATCACGCTTTTATTAGCTTCACCTGTATGTATGTAACCGACCCTTTTGAGCTCGATTTTGTCCTACTTTGAACGATCAGATTTAATTCAAACTTTGTACACCTGTCAAAGGCCGATGACAATGAAATAATCCGAAAAAAAAGTAAAAAAATTTAACTAAAAAATGAAAAATAAATAATAGTTAAAAAAAACACGGTTACATAAGAAATCATTTTTTTGGCACTTTTTACAAAAATATACATTTATTTCTAATTTACACAGTTCTTAATCCAAGTTTATTAAATTTTATTTTCTGTTTTTTAGATGGATTTTTTATGGAAGCGTGTTTTTTTCGTTTTTTTTTAATTTTATTCAGAATCGCGTTCCAAATACTCGTAAGACTGAATTACATTGAGTTTTTTATATGAGTAATTCTGATCGTTGCATCAGAAAAAAACCTAAATCTGAAACTGACATTCAAACCACACCAATATTTCTTTATTAAGACACGCTTGTTATCGAATTACGTAGAAGCTAAGAAACATGCGAAGTTTAATTGCTTTTTTTTCACTTGCATTGCGAAAAACGCGTATTGACTAACACAATGTCAGATGCAGTAACGGCGGGTTTATTTCTCACGATGTTAAACTGACAAATAAATAGGACATTCTCTAGCTATTGTTAGTATTGTAACTCGAAGATCTTATTTGTGACTAGCCGTGGCCGCGACTCTGTCCGCGTGGAACCTAATGTAAAAAAAACAGTAACTAATGAATGTATTAAGTCCATTCACTTATCTACTTTTTTCTCGTACTGAAGTCGGGTTGTTATTAAAATTACCATAACTTCTGGTAGAGTAAACCGATTTCAATGAAACCAAGACTAAACGTTACTCTAGGACATGCTTTACGATGAGGTTTTATCGTGAAATTTAGCAGTGTTTTTTTCTAAAAAATGATTTGAATGTACTAACTTACTACAAAACACCTGTAACAATTTTTTGTTCCACAAAAATTTTAAAGTACCGACACGTCATATTTACATTCTTATAATATATAATAAGATAATAATCATATATATATATATATATATATATACTTCGTCCGCGTGAAATAGTTACTTTGGGCTAATGCTAACACGCAGCGGAAGCTCTCAAGAGGAAAAAACCCAATTTTGAAACATTCTTCATTGGTGCTCCGCTCTTATTAGTCTTAGCTTGATGATATTTGTAAATAAAAGAGTCTCTAAACATATAAACCCCCTAAAAATTTCATCCTGCTTATTTATCCCCTATATTTAAGGAGAACACTCACAAAAAAAAAACTGGAATCTCGAATTTCGATACTTGTACTCACACACGCATACGCATACAATAGAACAGACGTATGTATGTGTTATAACGCGTTTTCCTTACGTGACGATTTTTATCAGTCAACTCATACCGCAAACTGCGTTAAGGAAATTCGTTCCAAAGGCAACGTAAAATCAATATAATTAGACGTCGCCAAGGAAAACTATGTCAGTAGAGTAACGTTATCGTAAAATATTAATGGTGTATACATAAACACACTGAAGTGAACCGAGTCACGCGATCTCGTGTTTCCATAACAGATTACAACAGATGTAAAAATTTGGTACCATTTGTTTGTAACCAATAACTTAAATTACTATACTGCGTATTGGCCAGTATCCAGCAATATTGGCAAATAGAAATGAAAATGTTAGGAATATTGTATCGAATCTTAGTAAACTAGACTTTATGGTAGTTTTGATTTTTATTTTGATGTTCATAAGCGCCTTCCCAGGACCTAAGTTGAACAAAGAATTTTTGATGTTGATTGGAGACTTACCCCGCTCGCATCGGAAAAAAAACGGAAGAGTCAACATCGATCTGAAGATGCTCCGTGACGGAGCGAAACACGTGTGATCGATTGTGGTGATTACACGTTAATCTTGTTGATTAACAGACGTAGAGAAGTAGACATTATTATCATTATATATTATAAAACAACGTCGATTGCCATGTCTGTCTGTTCGCGATAAACTCAAAAACTACTGAACGGAATTTCATGTCATTTTCACCAGTAGAAAAAGTGATTTCTGAGGAAAGTTTAGGAATATAATTTGTCAGGGTTTTTTTTTATTATCAGGGCGGGACAACGTCTGCCGGGTCCGCTAGTTATGATTAATTGAATATTTTTTATATTCTACAGTTACATATCAACAGTGTCACCCGACGTCAAGTTCAACCGTTTCTTTCTATTTATTTCTATAAATTTCTATTTCTTATCGTTTTCATTCTATTTGTTCTTACTAATATTTCAGTCTTTCTATTACTAGTTTCAGATGTAACTTACAGGTACATCTAGCGCAAATAGAATCTAACATTTTGTTAGTTTGTTGCAGTGAGATGTGGTAACGGCTTTATTAGCAGGCGAAAGTGCAAAATAACGTCCCCTATAAATTTTAATGATGGATTTCCGCAAAGTAACGTAATCAACGATGATTCTAGGCTGTTTAGGTCTTGCATTCGATTCGATCTTAGTTATTATTTAATAACCAACAAAGTGAGGAATCATCTACTTATAAATAGGAAAGATTTTATGAATTTCTCTTTTTTTTTAATTAAAAGTTTATTCAATGCACAGCGAAACGGCTAGTATCAGCCAGTATAGATACAATAGCGATAAAATTTAGTTACGCTTGCAACAATCCCAGCATAGTATCGCTTTGGCATAGTATCTATTGTAGTTCATCAGACTGTAAGCACAGTTAATTCGACTGTTTTGTTTGATTGTCACATTTTGCGCGATACAATAAAACCGCATTCACTTAATAACACACACGATACTGCAACCCACGTAGTACCTGCTCACCCACACAGTAGGCACATAACTTATGTTCGGGACTTATTTTTCTTTCAAATCAAATCAAAAATACTTTATTCAGTTTAGGCCCTAATAAGGCGCTTATGAACGTCAAAACTACCACCGGTTCGGAAAACAACCCAGTCACCGAGAAGAACCGGCAAGAAACTCGATTGGGTACATCTTTTTAACATATATATATATATATATTTCAAATACATTATACGTTACAATACCGTTTTTAGTGGATGCACAGAGAGGAGTCAATTCCAGACGTCACCATCGTTCACGTATTGATCCACTCTATAGTAGTCTTTCGACACTAAAACCCGCTTGACATGGCGCTTAAATTTACAGTCCGGCAAATCGGTAATATGTTTTGGGACTTTATTGTAAAACCTAACACTATTACCTAAGAAACTATTACTTTCGAAGTAATTCTTCTTATGAGAGGGCTATGAAATTCTGATCGACAACCATTTCGTGTGACGGCATTAACACTGTGTCGAGTAGAGTGTTGAAACACCGGTTCTAGTCAAACCACACAAGTTGAGCAACGTCGGGCGTGGTCAGTACTTGGATGGGTGACCGCCTGGGATAAACGCGTGACGTAGGTTTTTGTTGTATTTTTTTTAATGTTTGCCTGTAATACAATAGTTTCAGGTCTTTATGACACACCTTGTTTTTTTGTAGTTAGATACTCTTAGCTAAATTCGTCAGATTCTAAATACATGTACGGATATACTACACAGCGCTCTGAAACTACCAGTTCAGTTTTATAAAACGATTTAGAGTTTATAGGCTCATTATCGTGGACGACTATATATGTGCGACTTCCTCTAAAACTACTTCCTTCATTACGACCCTTAAGAACGAAGCAATTACAGTACAAAGTGAGAATTAGAAAGGCCACTAAGCGTGAACGAAATAGATGTACGAGTGGGCAGTGTAATGCGGCACGGAACATCTGAGGTCAAGAATGGGAAAAATTAAACGACAGTAAAATCACGAGGTATTATAGATAATCACAATATAATCCTATTCTTATTCTAACTAATAGTATAAAAGCGAATGTTAGTCTGTTTGTTACATTTTAACACCTCAACTATACAACCAAGCATCACGAAATATAGAACAGAAAAGGACACAAGAATAAGTCAAATCTGTATTAGAGAAGATTAAGGTTCCAGAGAAACCGCGAGCGAAATCCTCCACATTTAATAGAAATTAAACAGTTTATTATCACCAACCTACCTCATCGTAAGCACTATAGTGCTGATTATTCTGATAGAGCTTGTACCTTGAAACCTTATTAGACGGATCAATATTGTATCTTATCATATATATTAATACGTGAAGCCCAAACTTTGTATCCCTTTTTGAGAGAAATGCGCGAACGGATGTACGTGAAATTGGCATAGTTAAAGTTTATATGGAGGAGAAGTGCAGAAAGCTATTTATTTTATATAAAATGCATTAGAAGTACATTTAATTAATTAAAATATGCATTACTCACACTAATGCTTCAATTTTACACAACATATACACACATGTAAATAAAAAAGACATTTTGACATCTGTCAATAAAGAACTTCGAAAAAGGTTGTGAAGGAGGTTGCTATGCTCGACTGTATGTATTATTTTACTCTTACGTTCCAATTACCCTTTTTCATTCTATTTCATTCAACAATGATATTATAACATACAACTATTATTATAATAACTGAGTAACCATGATAAAAACCTTTGATTATAGAAGTAAGGTAACAAAATAACCCTAATAAAGTTCAAACTTTAAAAAATCAATGATCTATGGTCGAATGTCGACCACTGAACCACTAGTTTAAATAAATCGATAGTTGACGGTCATCGCGATCGCCTTAAAATTTACTACCACTTAGCTTGAATACACTTTTTGAACTCTAAAGCGTCGAAACGAGGACTCATGTTGCAGCTATATTGTACTTATGGCCGGATACGTGTTCCTTACTTCCTCACTCTTTTGAGGTAGGGTCTCTGCAGCATATTAGGTTTCCTTTAAATCGACCTCTTTTAATGTTAAAACCTGATCTTCTATACACATAATAAGAAGGTAAATCTAACGTGTCTGTAACTTTTTAGACTTTTGTAAAAAGTTGTTGCTGGTTGCTGGGAATATATACTAATATTATAAAGAGGTACAGTTTGTGGGTTTGTGAGTTTGTGACGTTGTAAGGGGTAATCTCAGGAACCACTGGTCCGATTTGAATAATTCTTTCAGTGTTATATAGCTCGAGAATGGTTATAGGCTATATAGCTCATTCATCGAGAATGGTTATAGGTTATATATCATCACGCTAAGGCCAATAGGAGCGGAGCACAGATGAAAAATGTTTCAAAATCGAGATGTTTTTTTCTTTTTGAGAGCTTCTGCTGTGCGTCATTGTTAGCCCAGAGTAGTAACTATTACTACGCGGACGAAGTCGCGGGCAGGGGCTATAATCTATATACTAATATTATAAAGACGTAAACTTTGTGAGTTTGTGAAGTTGTAGGGGGTAATCTCAGGAACTACTAAACCGACTTTGAAAATTCTTTTACCCATAGAA
>MU158716.1:394767-429704 GCA_015888305.1 Antheraea pernyi
GTGCCTGCCTTACCACTCATACATGAATTTTTCATGTATGTCCTTCCCGACTCCCGTAAGCACGATCAGTCTGTTCGCGTAACTCTTACAATGAACGTCTCCGCTAAAATATTATTATACGCAGTAAATATGTCTAATTGTGCAGTGAAAAAATGTAAAAATCATTACAGAAAGAAAAACCTAAAATCTAGTGTATCTCTTTTCATGTGTAAGTATTTATTGAATTAAGTTTCTTTATGAAATAAAATATTAAACTAAACCAAAATGTCATGGCAGCGCGCCATATGTCTAAGACGCTGTAGTGTTGTGCCTATTCGGATTGTATCGAGTATCTATAAATTGACTTTTTATTTTATAAGTTATATTAATTTTATTATTAACCGATACTTTTGATAACTGTTGTGATATTTTTTATTTGTCATTTAAATTATATAATATTTATTTATATATTTTTAGAGATATGTTCAGTGACAAATTTCGTAATGTTACAGCTTCCCTAAGGATCAGAAGATGAAACAAAAATGGATTAATGTAGTTCGCAAAGATGGTCGGTTTCCTGGCCCTCGGACTACAATATGTTCAGAACATTTTGAGGAAACTTGTTTTGATTCGAGCAAGAAAAGGCGATACTTATTTCCAAATGCAGTTCCATCTTTAAAGCTTGACGTAAGGCATTATTATTTGTCCATTTTAATTGTTTGTTTATGGTTTAACGTAAGATAGAACTATTCTAAATAAAATAAATTATGCGTTCTGTGTTTTAGATTGACCAACATGTACAAGAATCATCGATGGACGTAGAAGATACAGTTAGTTTTGTACCAGATAAAACTATTGATACCCCTCGTAAAAAAAAACTCAGGTCACGTATAGAATGCTTGGAACGTATTTCACATCAACGTCTATTATACATAAAACGCTTACAATGCAAACAAAGGCGTCTGAAGCGCAAATTTTCTATTATAAAATTTAATTAAATATACTTTTATTATATTTTAGTCCTTACTAGTATTATAAATGCAAAAGTAGCACTATCTGTCTGTGATGCTTTAACACCAAAACTACTGAACTGTTAAAATTACACGAAATAAAAAAACAAGTGAAATTAGCTTGTTTGGGAAAAAGGGATGTACTTAGTGCTAAATGCGGTTACAAAAAACTTGGAATGTTTTGTTCTGTAGCGTGTATACATTTTCAAGGCCAACAATAGTTTCCGATTAAACAAAATCACAACAGATCAGTGGAATAGGCCTACCAGGGAAACCACATTAAGAAAAAACGCGCTAAGTACACTACCGCAAAGGTAGCGTGGAAACGTGTCCATATTATTTTTAATTATTAAATATTTTGATTATTAAATAAACACATATTAATTCTATATACCTTATGTACTAATATACTTAAATAATTTAATACGCTCTTTGCAGTGAAACACTGCTATCTAAAGATACCATTCCACGCGGACGAAGTAGCGGGTACAGCTAGTTAAAATATATTTAAACATCACACTCTATTACATTTGTAAAAGTAGTAAAGATAAAGTAAATTCGAAGAGTCGAGTTTATAATAATCTTATTTTATTTAAGGGTTACAAAATTTTGTATTATAATATTTAATTAAATATATTTTTATTGTATTTTAGTGATTAAGATGCTATTGTTACAATAAATAAATTGAATACATTTTTATCGAACTTTTTTTTATCATAATTAATATATCGATACAGTGTCCGTACAAGTTTGTAATGCGCATCACTATAGAAACATTAGGGGTTACCCCGCGTTACCCCGGGCCCCTCCTTACACCCGCGACAACGGATCGCGCTGTTCCCATACTAAAAACCGATTATGCAATCTCTATTAACTACGCGCGGGTTTGTTACTCTATGCATATATGATTGAGTTCTAGAGAAAAGTTGTAGCTTGATAATGCCTATTACCGCCCAACGAAGTGGGCACGGGTCGGCTCGTAACTAATAAAACACATTTCAATGAATTTAGAAATGATTAATATCCCTACAATATTTTCCAGACTGTAAATACCTTCGTTAATTTTATCATTGCTTTTAGCTCCTTAATACTCTGAAAAGTCCCCCAGCCCGTAAAAATCTCACCAAAATCTGTTCAGGTGTCTCAGACTAGATAACAGACATTTTATTTTTTTCAACACATATCTATAACTAGCATCTGCCCGCGACTATGTCCGCGTGGAATAGTTACTTTAAGCTAACGCTAACACGCAGCAGAAGCTGTCTAAAGGATAAAAAAACGATTTTGTAACATTCTTGTTGAAATTAATTAGAGAAACATTAAATAAAATAAAAAGTCATAAGTGTAAACTTATTATTAGGTCATTACTTATTCTGTGATTTATTTCTTAGTCTGTGGTATAAAATAAACTTCTTCTTCGTCATCGTGCGAAACATAAAACGGTTGTTTTATTTGTCCAGTCATCAATTATAATAATTTTTCATTGGTGCTCCGCTCCTATTGGTCTTAGCGAGATGATATAGCCGCATTCGATAAATGATCTATCTAACACTGAAATATTTTTTTTAATCGGATCATTAGTTTCTGAGATTACCGCGCTAAACCAAACAAACCCTACAGCTTTATAATATTAATATATAGTCTAAGAATTAATACTCTTCTTTCATACTTACCTTGAGCCGTCATTCAAATTACAATCACTTTTGATAGAGTGCACCGATTTAAATGAAACAAAGACTATGTTACTCCCGAGGATGCTTTATGATTTTCACTCGGTGCTTTAGCAGTGATGCGCGTTCATACAAACAGACATTTCTAAAAATGATTGAAATGTATTCTATTACTTATTCCAATTAACTGCAACAATTTTTATCACGAAAATCGTAATTTAGTCTGAGACACCTGAACAGATTTTAGTGAGATTTTTACAGGCTGGGGGACTTTTCAGAGTATTAAGGAGCTAAAAGCAATGATAAAATTAACGAAGGTATTTACAGTCTGGAAAATATTGTAGGGATATTAAAATCTAAAAAGTACAGACACTTTAGATTTACCTTCTTATATATATATATATAGGCTCAAGGCTCTGTACTTTCGCCTACTCTGTTTCTTCTGCATATCAATGATATGTTGCCTTTAGGCCATATTCATTGCTATGCAGACGATAGCACCATCCATGAGTCCTATTACAGTAAGCCTTCTTGCGGTCAGGGAGACACTGAAAAGAGACGGCAGGAACTAGTCATTGAGCTCGACCAGTCTTTGCTTCGCATATCAACATGGGGAGCAAGTAATCTGGTTGAGTTTAATGCCGACAAAACACAGGTATGCGCGTTTACCTGCAAGAGATCCCCATTTACCCCCCTTCCAGCTCTTCAGAACGTCTCGCTCGCAATGCGAGACAGGCTCAATATCTTAGGCATAGATATTCGCAGCGACCTCAATCCCAGGGATTATATACAGAGCGTGATCTCCACTGCATCTCGGAGACTCGGAATCCTGAACAGGGTGCGACGGTTTTTCACGCCTGAACAGCTATATCTCCTTTATAAGGCACAAGTTCGGCCTTGCGTGGAATACTGCTCGCATCTCTGGGACGGTTCGGCAAAGTACCTCATGGATACCCTGGACAGGTTGCAGAGACGGACTGTCCGCATTGTTAATGATGCAGACATTACAGAGTTCATAGAGCCGCTTCAGTTGCGCAGAGACATTGCCTCACTGAGCGTGTTCTACCGTCTGTATCATGGCGAGTGTTCTGAAGAGTTATTCAACTTGATCCCTTCCTCTCCTTTTCATAACCGCACCACACGTGCTGGTCTTCGGAGCCACAGTTTTACGGTAAATCCTATCTGGGCACGAACTAAAAAGTTCGCAACATCTTATCTTTGCCGTACCGTGAAGCTGTGGAACAAACTCCCGGCCAGTGTGTTTCCTTCTTCCTATGACATGGGGTCCTTCAAGCGCAACGTGAAGAGATACTTACGCAGGCCGGCATGACAGCGGCGACCGGCGATGGATAGTATGTCTCTCGGTGGTCGCCGTTTTTTTTGAAATGTACTGTGCTTACCATCAGGCACAGTACAGTCACTTTGCCGAGCTACTATAAAAAAAATATATATATATATATATTAGTATAGATATTGCCGTTCAAAGAAACAATAGCACATTGGTGATATTTTTCTACATTGAGCTATACTTTCGGAATTGAACGAAATGGTGCCTTCTAGTAGTATTTTTGTTCACTTTACGGCGGCAGAATGTGTTACCTATTAATACTTGCTTTGAATTTAAACAGCTTATAATATCTAAATCCGTAACGTCATTCTACGATCGATACTGCACAGTGAGAACATTTACCGTGCCAGCTGTATGGTTGTCCGTTCCGTACATAAACTGAACGAATTTGTAATTGGTCTATGTTGACAGACACTCTAAATGTACGGTAGTTGATACGTGATGATATGTGTGCAGATTTCAAAGTGTACCGTTGTAAACCGGCAATGATTAAAATCGAGTAGCCATGTCTGCATATTTATGAGTTTAAACGACCTAACGTGTTTAATGATGAGATAATCTTAACACCAATATACCGTGGTACATACAGGTCTTGACAATATATCTACCTGAACACACACAAAAAAAATCAACAAAATTTGTCTAGCCGTTTAGTAGATGTCTAGTCCCATACACACGAACAGAAATATGTATATATAAAGATTTTTTTTTATATCAAAGAAGGAAACGAAACGAAAAGGAAACGAACAGATCGGTCACCTGATGTTAAGTGATCACCACCTTCCATAGACACTTGCAACATCAAAGGAGAGGGGAAGGGACAGGGAAAGGGAGGTGGGCCTCCGGCGTTCTCACTGACCGAACGAAACGCAATAATACAAGCTCTGTTACTTCACGTCGATTTTCTGTAAGAGGGTGGTACTACCGCGGGCGAGCCGACCCATTCATGCTGAAGCCAGCAGTAACATTAATGTGGCTCTACCACCTATCAAATAGTCGATTCTTGCACTTTATAAATTAGCAGTAGTTGACTTGACGTCACGTTAGAAATAGTATGAATTCAGGATGGATGAAATGTCGAAAGGTGTCTCGGGTAGCTTGTGACCCAAGAATGCCGTTGAACCTTAACGGGAAGTTGTATAAAACTATTATAAGACCGGTCGTGTTATATAGCTCTGAGTGCTGGGCTACGGAAAAGATGGATGTGAAAAGATTACATCAGGCAAAGGTGCAAATGTTAAGGTGGATGCATGGTGTAACTTGAATGGATAAGATTACGAATGAGTATATCAAAGGAAGTTTGAAAATAGCAACTACAGTAACATAGAAGTCAAGGAGTAATAGGTTAGCGTGGTATGGACAGGTTATGAGGAGAGATGAAAGTCATGTAACTAGAAAAGTTTTGAATATTAAGGTGGACAAATATAAAAATAGAGGAAGGCCGAGAGAAGAGAGATGTGTATATTGAGATGACATCTGACATGGGAGAGTGAAAAAGGAACACATGTTGTGCCGACCCTACTTAGGTGGGATAAAGGTAAGATGATGAAATTAACGTTAGAATACGATAACGCTTAACACGATAGGTCTAGAAAGAGTAGCAGATATCGGGTCATTTATAATTTCTCTGTAGGTCATTTCTGCCACGTATTTCGACCCTATAGAATCAACTCCCAGCGGCGGTATTTCCAAACCATTACGACTTACAAACCTTCAAGAAACGGTCGTACACTTCTTTAAAAGGCATCAGGGTGCAGATTATGCAATATACTATACCAAAACTTATCTTTAACACTTTACAACACTTATTATGCAGCGTCATAAATTAAAATACATGTTTCCTTAAGCACAATATTTACCCGTCAACTTTAACTGTAACTTTAAATATTTTATTTGCAATAGACACAACGACCGAAATCAATTCACACGAGACAAAAGAGGCAGCCCTAGTTTGTATTCTTTCAAAACAATCGCCAATGTGTTGTCATAACTGCAAATAGTTACATGGGAAACTCGATCGTAAGTTTTAAAACGTGTTCGTATCATTTGTATGCTATACGCGATATCGCATGAGGAATTTTTCGGTTTTTGGGCTATCGCTCTTTTTCTAGATGGGAAATAGGTTTATGGAATGTCGTAAGAAAGCGCGATTAAATGTGTAACGAATAACTAATGCCCGGTTCCTATATTCAACTAGTCGTCAATAGACATCAGTAACTATTCGTTTTCTGAATTATCGTTACGAGTCGTTAAAGGCGTTCCAATAACTTTTGAAGCCTACTACGTGCGACGAACGGTTATCGGTTATTCGCCCTCCTTCACGTTAGATACGTTTTGTTTTTACACACAATTTTATTTTTGAATTGAAATATAAACAAGAATAAATTTGTATATTAAATGAAAAATGGATAACTTTATGTGATATATTCATTTTGTAATGAGTTATTACTTTTTTATTGCTGACAATATGTTTTTATTTAAAAACATTTTTTTGTTTATGACGTCTGTACTATAGTGCACAAAACGCAACAGAAACAAACGCAGCCCAAACTTTGATAGTTGTGTTCAGTTGTGTTCGACAGTTGATCATAAAAATATATCTTGTAAACTTACATTTGATATTCAGAAATGTCTAGTTCAGATAGTGAGTTGAGTGAAATAGAAATGTTATCGGATTGGAGTGACTCAAGTTGTGATGAAATGCAACGAAATTATAAAACAAGGATTGATCATTTCAATACTTTAAATTACTACGAGTTCCAAGTGAGATTCCGTCTGGATAAACCGTCTGTACAACTTTTACTGAAAGAAATATATCCATATTTAAAAGTGAAAGGAACCAGGTTTGTAGGTTTTTTTCTATTGTCTAAATATTTATTTTCAAATAATATAATATTTAATTAACAGAACTTAATAACATATTTCAATAATTATAATAGTTAATATCCAAAATAAATCAATTTCTCTTTCTTTCAGGAATAACGCTATACAACATCTGCATCAACTACTTTTGACACTGAGGTTTTATGCATTAGGCACAATGCTGTTATCAGTGGCTGACTTTGTTGGAGTTTCAAAGTATTTTACATACAATTACACTATACACACACTACTACACACGGAACAGCGCAGTGAGAGCTTACCAGGGACGCCAAGTCTGTAAGGTAAGTGGTTTAATAATAATCGCAATTACGCATTAAATAGAGTTGCTGTGCACTACAGTTTTACTCAGAGTGGTCACAACCCCGGATTGAAAATATTGATGGGCCCAGCACCAATTCGGTTTTGTGGTGGTGATCATCTCGTACAATAGGAATGAAGCATCTAAAACAAAGGAAATTAATTGAAGATTAATTTATACATTATACATAGTAATATATCTCATATAAAATTATTGAAAGGCTAGGTTAAAAATAACAAAAGTTACCTTTCAATACAATTTCTTGTTTGAATGTGAGCTTCATTATATTGCTGCTCACCTCTAGTTCGAGGGTTTAATACCGGAGTCAGGAGATATGGTTTTAATGGATATGCACTGTCCCCAAGAAGCCATCTATTGCCATATAACCCACTTTCACATTGAGCTGAAAAAAATGTAGTAATTATATGGTTGTTTAGTTCCAACACTTATGAAATATGGCAATAGATGGCTTCTTGGGGACAGTGCATATCCATTAAAACCATATCTCCTGACTCCGGTATTAAACCCTCGAACTAGAGGTGAGCAGCAATATAATGAAGCTCACATTCAAACAAGAAATTGTATTGAAAGGTAACTTTTGTTATTTTTAACCTAGCCTTTCAATAATTTTATATGAGATATATTACTATGTATAATGTATAAATTAATCTTCAATTAATTTCCTTTGTTTTAGATGCTTTGGTGTGTGGAAAAGGAGATTTCCCATAGTATCGTTGACTTTGCGTTTGAGCCTTGTGCGAGTCAATGCAGTAATTGTAGCTACAGCTGTATTGCATAATATCTGTAGGCTAAATAATCTTGTAGATATACCACCAGAGATGGAAATTCCCAATGAAGTAGAAGTGCCTGTATCAACTAATGCTGATGAAGCAAATTATACAGAGAGAGCAGTGCTAATCTCAAATATTTTTAGTACTTAAGTGATATATGATCTGTGTATGCCAATTGAAAGTCCTGTATTACACTTTATTTAAATACATTCTATAAAATTATAAAAAATGTTGTGTTTTATTAATTATATTACATTACAATTATTACAATATATTACATATTTATCATACTTCAAACTTCCCAATATAAAGGTTACATACTGATTAACGTAAAGGTTATTAAATTACTACAGATAACTTTCTTAATATGTTTATTAATAAGAGTTGTTATACACTAACAATATACATACTACACACTACATTTGGTACATTTCAACATACTTCTGATCTTCACAACATTGATAGTTACTTATTCATCACATACTTTTTCTAACTTTAATTTAAGAAACGTAATTTCTAAATCTATTTTATCCTTTTTTGCCTCATAATAACGGGCTATCGCATAATTACGGGCTACCCGTGATTCAACATCTGCATTCCTTTTACCTGAAAAACAATACAATAACCATTTATTTCTTATAAACAATTCTCTATTAGATGTTCAGCAAGGGTATTAGTTTTATTGTTTAGTTGTAAACCAACATAAAAATATAAGTATAGTTCCTCCAACATGTGTTAGATTGTTAAATAATAAACAGTGCTTGGAATTTGAAATGTGAGAAAGTTTAAGTAACTATGATTTTTTATACCTCTTTTTAATACTTGTTTTGACCTTGTACACCCAAAGAAACTTTTTGTTGTCGCCGCACTATGAGATTCTTTACACACTTCAACTTCTTTGTCTAGAGGATAAGAAAATATTTATAAAATTACAATTATCAATTAATACACAAGGAAAACATAGATTTAAAAATATATAATACCTTTCGTAGATGTATTAAGTATTTCTATATCAACAGGGATTCCTTCGATGTTATCGCTGGCAGTATCTAAATATTCCTGAATTTCACTAACTCCAACACCATCATCACCGAAAGGCACTGTGAAACCAGTGCAGGTTGGTCCAAGGATCTCGGACACCTTTTCTAGTATTTCATCTGGCGGAATGAAATCTGGCTTACCACCACCAGTCTAAAACAGATTACATAGCTCATTATATTTATATTTGCACATATATTAATAAATAGTAATATGTATAAAATATGAATTACCTTTAGAATATTCATCCTTATTTGTTGCGCTCTTTTTCGGGCAGCCTTTTTTAAATTGTCCCATTTTAATTTTAACTGTTCCCGTGTTCGAGGAACAGACCCACTCTTAGCATTATACGTACTGGTTAATGAATTCCAAGTTTCATCTTTAATTTTATTTGTTGCTGCGTTCGTCTCCTTGCTAATTATAATTGGATTGCTTTGTATAAGATCCACAAGTAAAGCAACCTCGTCTCTGTTCATACATTTTTTTTTCTAAAACATAATACTATACAATAAATATCATATTATAGGATTATGAATTTTATGTCACTTCAAATTATATAGAAAATTATATACATACCAGTACAATATCCATTTTAATACACTTTATTCCTAATCAACGAAAACAAACAGCAAAAACAAAATATACAACGAAAGTATGTATTCAACCGACAGATTTCGGGCGGTTAACAAATCACAAACGTCTAGTAACTTTGACAGCTCATAACTGTGTAAAAATATTTATTGAAACACTACAAACCCTCAGCCCCATACATTACCCCTACTCTCCGTTGTTCGTATCCCTCCCATCCGTACGTAGCAAACAATACGTAACTTATCGTACGAGACGTTTTTTATAGAAACACTTTTGGGTTACGCCTCGTCCAAATTACTACCGTTAGTAAGCAAAACGAATCGTTTTGTGAATATAGGAACCGGGCATAAGACATCTGCGCCAGAGATATAAAACCATTAGATAGATAGGAGGCGGATGTTTTAGATTTTGCCATCTGTCGAACGCGGAACAAAAATCTATGGAGTGGACTTTCAGCCGAAATGTTCTAAAAAATTACATTCTCGATTTCTTAAATTCGCGGAACAAAATTTTTTTGGGTGTAGCGCTATTCAACTGATATGTTATTAAAAAAACTTTAACAATTTTTGAGATTCTGTTATTTCTGAATCGATATCCATTTTTATACACGATCGTAACGGTAAGCTAATTATAAACAGGATGTGTCAAGTTTATTTGAAATGTGTAGGTAAATTGATTATAATTATGAAAATGCAAATTAATATGCAATTAACGTCAACAACTAACTTGGAATCATGACCGCATATGAAGTTGTGGTTACATTAAATTACACAACACTGAATTTATATAATATACATTTCTCATAAACTGGTAGCAACCGACCTACCGACTTAGCAAACGTTAATTATGACAGAAAATGTGATAAGAATAAAATAAAATAAATAAATTAAATGTTTAAAATTCCATCAATAGTTCTAAACATTACCTCTTTGCACAACTCACTACCTTTAATTTTATTAAAACAAGAGGATTAGTTAATAAATGTAATTATCTCTTTTTTTTTAACCATTATTTCTTCTGTCTGTCATTATATGGTCGCCAAATTGCTGATAACTGGAGCGTTATACATATTTGTATGTATAAATTTTCTAGATGCTAATATGGCTACAGAATACTTTAGAAATCATTTTTAAAAATTTGTAGCCAGACAAAATGACTGCACTATGTCTGATGGTAAGCGTAGTACAATCCAAAAACAATGGCGACTACCGAGTGACACGATATCCATCGCTGATCGCCGCTATCATGCCGGCCTGTGAAAAGCTGAATATGCACCCCGCTTTCGCCATTGCCTCATTCGTTATTCAGCAGGCTTGGGTGTCTCAAGTCTTATGATGTTATTCGACACTCCTTACACCTCAATAATGTTATACCAGATGTGTTCCATAATTTGCATCTGACAACCAGTCCTATCTACTATTATACACTTGGTCACGTCGGCCCATATAAACAAAAGTCAACTTTAGTAATAAACTAAGCCACGTCTGAGCAGCCTGATCGAAATCACAATAAAATATGTTTTAGTATATTATAATTACTTATACTTATCTTGCATTGAATATTTAGTATTTTTCAATATTAATAGGTCTTTACCTATGAAATTGCCGTTCTGTACTGGCCATTTCAAATCAAAATTATTTTTGTTTGGCTAAGAATTCTAATTTCAAATTTATTTTATTTTAAAAACATGGAATTCTTTTTCCAAAAGTAGTCATTTGTTTATTGATTAATGTTACATTTTCATCGCATTCCAATCTTTTTCGTCATCATGATACGTAAAAAATTCGAGTAATTATGGAATATGAGTACCGTCGTGGCAGCAACGCGGCACAAGCGGCACGCAATATCAACGACGTTTACAGAGCTAACACTACAAACCAACGGACTACCTGTTATTGGTTTGCTCGCTTCCGTTCTGGGAATTTCGACCTGAAAAATGAACCTCGCGGTCGTTCGAAGACTTTGGTCGACAATGACGAATTAAAGGCGATTGTGGAAGTTGATGATACACAATCTACGGCTGAATTAGCAGCAGCTTTCGGCGTTAGCATTAAAACAATGTTGGTCCATTTGCGTCAAATTGGCTCATACTGCACAGCAGACGGTCTCCAAGTTGCAAGAACTGGGGTTGGAATTTCGCCGTCATCCGCCCTACTCACCAGACCTTGCGCCTACAGACTACTACTTTTTCCAGAATTTGGATAACTCCTTGGTGAGAAAAAAATTCAATACCTGAGAGGCAGTACAAAATGCCTTTGAATCCCGTCCAGCTGATTTCTTTAAGAAGGGCATCAATAAAATGCCACTGCATTGGCAAAGATGCATTGATTGCATGGGTGATTACTTCGATTAATACAAATAAAATATACATGAAAAAAATTTGTTTACATTTTTTCATACAAAACAGCAATTTCATAGGTAAAGACCTAATCTACCTAAGACCTAAATACTTATCATTTATATACTTGGTGGCATTTTATGCATAAGAAAATTAAAACTTGAACTTATGTATTGCATTGCATAATTTTTTACACTTACAAGTGTACTCTAGTTAATAGTTAGAATCCATATTATAATATAAGATAAAAGAAATGAAATTAATTAATCTATTACATAAAGTATATTTACAAAATAATTTATCCTTGCATATGATGTATAGAGTACTCAACAGCCGTGCAGTTACCTAATAGAATTGGTAATAATCAAATTAATGATTGCAACTTTAACTATTAAATTTAATTCTTTCTCTTTCAACCAGGTAATTATAGTACCATTTTTAACATATTTCTTACAGATATGTATGTGCCTTGTATGCATGGTAAAATTATATCATGGGAGTCAATGACGATTGTAAGGATTAAATTTTAGCAACATATAATAGCATTTCTTTTTTATAAATTGAGTTATGCAACTATGACTTGCGATAATACACTTGGAAGCTGCGTCCAAGGATGACATGCTCCAGTAGTAAAACTAATTTTAATACAAGGAAAAGTCTGTGATGCAACCACAGAATTGATTTATATTTGTGTACATCTATAACAGAGTTACATAATAGTATATTACATAACATTGTTATTTGTTGCTTTGTAATATTTATGTTTCTTTGCCAACCCTCAGCATGTCTTATCTAAAACATAAAGAAAACTATACTGATAAGATAAACTGAGAAAGTGTTAACATTCAATGTTATAAAATATTAAATAGTAAATACAGGTAATTATCTAATTCTTTCTAGATTCATTGTGGGGGCACAAACAGCCTGTACATACCCAAACGGTTCTCTCGCTATGATTGTTCAATCATACAAAATGGTGAGATTTGTTACTTTAATATGCCAATCACTACTATGTGTTTGTACTTAAGTGATCATCATCTGAAGTACTGACTTTGATTTCATGAGTTCTAGAAGAAACAACATATACGAAAAAGGAAATTGAACATTGCTTACTCAAAGTTATAATGATTGAGTGGTTTTACAGGTGGATTATTGATTAAATGTTCCAATTGTAGTATGTATGTAATATGTAATTTACTAATTGTTATTGGTAACATTTATGAGCCATCAATTAACGACAACATTGTGAAAAAGTGAACATGAAAAATCTTCTTGCAGTACCACAATACGAGTATATGGGAAAATAATAGAACTATGAATTTGTTACAGTAAAATAGATAATACTTTACAGGTTGAAATGGTGACCATAGTCTATACCTTCTTTTAGGAAGAAGCCTTTAGCCCAACGTTATAATTATTAGTAAAATAGATCAAAAGTAAATAAAACTCATGGACCCTTGAAAACATGGGTTAACCCTTTTGAATAATTTAGTTGGAAAACAATACATATATATAACAAATAAAACAGTGTTCATAACACATCCATAACAGAAAAACAGGCTCATGACTTTATATAGGATCCAGTATACTTATCAAGAGTCGTTCACTTATTTAAAACTTTCACCCCATAAATGTGTCATACATATAAAATTTAATGTAACAACATGCTCAGTGAGACTGCCTTTCTATTTTTTTCTTCTTCTTGCTATACATGTGGCGACTTTATCATTTATTATAGTATGAATTATGTTAAACAATTGGGGAATAAATTTAGTACAAAAAGATCTAAACATATAAATACAATTGAATTGTTGTTGTCTATACTACACTTTGAAATAATTGAACCAGAGTAGTCCGGTGAAGCTGTTAAGACCTTGCTTGGTCAATAGTGTAGGCAGTTCGAAAAAAAAAAAAAAAAAACTGAACCAGTTTGACAAGACATTTACTGACTGATAGAGGACTTCTTAGAGGACTATGGAAGCTCTATATCATTAGGGTTTTTCATAGAACTTAAGCAGTAAATATAAAATTTAACAGAGTTGAATTAAAATGGGTAAGTAGTGAGAAAAGTATAATTACAGAAGTAAAATTAAAAACTAGGTCAAATATGGAAGTCCCATAAAAGCATAAATTCAAGTGAAAATGGGAACACCAGCTACTTTGGAATATGGGTAAAATACAAAGTTCAATAACATTCAATTTCAATAACACAAGAAAGACAAAAATTGATTCTAAATAACTGTAATGTCAATAATGTCAATGGAAAAAAAGATAGATTGTTAAATGTTCATGATATATTTTTATTTTACTGTTTTTTTGTAATTTATTTTAATGTTACTATGCACAAATTTTGTTTCATAATCAAACTGAAATTTTAAATCCTAGAAATTTCAAGAACACATGACAAAAATAAATCCTGCAGACTATCGATGGATATTCTATTGGTCTTAGATGTTTAATCAAGTTATTTTTTAAATTTACCAGTTATATAAATTGCAAAACTTTTTTTTCACATAATAACACGTTTCGTAGTTTTTTATTCTATTTTACTGTTAAAATTTATATTTATTTTAATGCTAATAAGGTTTAGCTACAAAGTAAATAAAAAAGGTGCATTAGGAATAAGATGGGTTCTTTCTGAATTTCATAAAATATTATTCTTTTTTAATAATTCCCATTTCTGTTTGTTAAAGTTACAATACAAATGCCAACCGCATATCTATTGGAGGCTGTAGAAGCAAAAGTTTACATTTTATTTACTCCCTTAGAAACTCAAGGATGTTCAGATAATTGTGACTCAGTATAATAAAATTTTCACACAAACTTTATAAAATTATAATAAGTTTAACATTTTTAATTAAATAAAAGTTATCTGCTGCATATAGAGGAATTAATATTAATATTTATTAACTAATTTGGTAATATTTTAATATATACAACATATGCTACATTCATTTTATTTCCTTACATTATTCACACAAGTATACCAATTTTGGAATAACAAACTTTATCACAACGATATCGGCTGATAATTCTCTGATAGACAGCACTGATATGTAATCTGAGAACATTGAATCACGCGGATAAAATCAGAAGTTTTAACTAACCTGGCATTTTGGCCCTATGAGGCTGAACACCTGTTCGTTTTCATCCCTGGAGAGCAGGATGCTCGACCTGTTTTCTCCCCTCGGCATCCTGCCCGCTATATCACTGAATCATACATAAAATCCACTTCAAACACACAAGAACTGATGTGTCAAACACAACGATTTGCCAACATACTTGTAACACTATAAGTATTTAAATGTCCGAAAAGAATATTTGGCAAATATAAGAGCATTTCCCCGCAAATGGAAATGTTCATTTCACTGTTACGATTGAAATAAAGTTTACAAACTTCGTTTTTGTAATTTACTTTCTCTCAGTAACCGAACGAGACGAAGTTTGATGAAGTAATGAACAGAGTTGCAAGTAAAGCAAAACTTATTTTATACCATTATGTATCTGAAATTATACAAGCCTACAAAGTTGGTTATCAACGCTAAGAAACATTTATATTAGATATTTTATTATTAAGAGGATGTTATTTCATCTGATTTTTATTATAGCTATGTTGAATTTATACATTTTTGATTCGTATTATAAAATATAATGCTTCGATCAACAATAACTACATATCGGGTCGGCGCGAAAAATACGTCTCGGTAAATTACAGGTCACTTGAAATGTAAGCTTTTATTTGGTTTAGTTTGAAATAGAGCCAATGTAAGCACGTTTCATATGTCGCAGTGTATTCAAAAGATGCAGAAATAATACCCAAAAAAGCAATTTTACGACCGGAGTACCTTACTTTCACTAAATACATGTTGAATAAGTTATATTTTAAGCTTTCAACTAACAAATAATATCAAATTTTGAACAAAATTACCGATTTTATACCTGTGGTACAAATGTTTGGCCAAGGATCTTCAACCACGCACAATAACGGAAAAAGTACTTTATTCATTGCGTTAAGGTTGAATTCACACTAAATGTTGTTTATGTTGTCTTTTCATTTGTGAGGGGAGTAATTTATTGCTTTGCTCGTTTTATCGTAAGTATTAGATAATATTTTGAACATTCGTGACTTTATTACAAGGTGTCATGGTTGTAATTAGGTTGAACTTAAAACTGTTTTAAAACTTTTTTTCTCCCTTTCTTAGTAAACAAATAGCTACACATAAGTAAATATTTAAATAGACAGTTTTTAGCTTCGATTTTGTATGTGACCCTTTATCTAGTTATTGTTGATTGAAGATATAATGTGATATATATAAGAACATGAAATAAACAAATTCTATAATTTTTATATTACGTTATATCTGGCAGCACTGAGAATTATTTTTTTAATGTTGCCATATTAATCACTAAAATCTACTTCACGAACATTTCCTAAATTTAAATTCAAAAATGAATACTTAGTACATTTGTTATATAGTGTGGGCGATGCGAATGTGATTTATAAACTTATGTAACAAATTTTACTACCGATAAAAACACTTTAGTGTGATTCATTTACCAGATCAAATTCGTACAACAGAAGCTATAATTTTCTAAAATCAGTAGTCCAAAATACAGGTTGATCGAAACTAGCTGTGGTAGTATTAGCAACGCGACGGAGATTTCGAGAGATATCAACAATCGTAAATCCGACATCATCTAGATATTGCAATCGACCAAAAAAATGTTTCGGTATTGCATAAATGATATAATAGTCTCCTACATTCAATTATGTTTGTATATATAGCATACATATCCCTGTAAGTGTTGATGTGCAATTTCTATCCTTTCACGAATAATAATGACCTAAAAGTCTAATTATAAATTAAACATGTCACTATTTTATTAATCCACCACTATTTTCTTAAAACGGCAAAGTAACGGGATTCTGCCTGAAGGTACACATTGTAAAATTCAAAATCATTTGCGACTACTAAGAGATTAAATAATGCGTCGGTGATCACTTGTTATACCGGCCTGCGTAAACGTCTAAGATTCACAGTACGGCCGACAGAATCGGGATAAGGTTACAATAAAGCTGTGGCAGCCAAGCTCAGCTTGTGTTGTCTGGTATGGAAAGGTGAGAGGAAAATGACACTGAACAGTTCTTCTGAACACTCGCCTCGATATAAGTAGATGGTAGAATACGCTAAGTGAGACATTGTCACTGCGCAGTTGTGTCTCGATATACAAAAAAACCTCAGATTAATGTATGTTCAATATTAATTTGATTATCGTGATAACTTACGTGAGTTTTTATAGATGATTAGATTTTTTTAATGATTTTAGATTTAATTAATTACACTAGTTGTCATCCAATCGTCGATATCGAATGTAGTTCGTCAATGTCTTAATTTTAACGTTATGAAGGTTCTTTTGTCAAAACTGTGCCTCTATAATTATTGAATATAAATACATATATTTCATCGTTCTGACTAATTCTTCAAATAAACTTTAGCTGTACAAAATTTTACAGGTATATTTATACATATATTCAAAGTTTGTTGGAGACAAACTACACTTCAAGCCAATTATTTGAGTGAAAACATACGAGAACGTAAACAATTGATACTCTTCTTTTCGAATCATCACTAGCAAAACTATGTTTAATTCTCGTCAATACGTCATCACTTGTACGTTGCCTAAACGTTTTGTTTCAATAACATGATCTGTTTTCTTTCTTCCGCGGAGTATATCTGGTTACTGTCATAGCGTGTGTGTTAGAAGCATGAAGATACTTACTGTCACAGAACACCTTATATAAACTTACTGCTTTGCACAACTCTGTGCTTTGTACTTCACACTTATAACACAGACAATAATTCGTCTACTTTGTTAATTTTATACCACCGAATTTTCGGCATTAAATTTGCTCTGTTGCATATTTTTGTACAAAACAAAAATGTGCAGGCTATATTCGTGGAAAGGTATAGTCGAAGTAGCTACCTAAGCTTTGCAGTTACTGACTGTAAATAATCTGATTTTACCATTTTGAAAGGAAATATTAACCACTAGTTTTGCTTTCCTCTTGTGAAATATGTGAATATCTCAGCGTAAAAACGTCCGCGCTTACCAATACATATACACAGAAAATAAAATCAAAAAGGGTTACCAGAAAAAAAAACAACTAATTTTAAAACTTTTATTTTTTTTCTCCATCTGTTTGTTTAACAAACTAGATACAAAACGATACAAAATCGTTAAATCTAAACTTTACGCTACATAACTAAGTCGATCTTATTCGCACCATAGCATTACAGTGAATATTACATTATACAGTGAATATTATTTTGGTAATTTTAGGCTCGCTTATATTTTTCTCTATCATTGTTTTATATTTAACAATGAAATGAACGCTATGAATGAACACATATATAATTGTTAAAACAAAAATATAAAATATATTTTGTTCACAACAAAAAAAAACATATTTCATTACATAAATAAATTATGCCTCATAACATAACAATAACTTCAATAGTTCATTAGCATCGTAGTCCCGTAATGAAAAGTTATGGGTGAACAAGAACCAAACAAAAGTTTTAACCTAAAATACTCTCTACTGTGAACACGATAGACTCGTCGTAATGAAGAAAATAACTAGTCTTAAAATCGCCTACAAAATTTTAAATTGAGATATTGTATAAAAAAAGTGTAGGGTGCGTAACTGTAAAAAGTGGAAACAGCGCTATAAAATACTCAACATATTCATACGCGGTTCCCGCGATAAAGCTGAGGCATTTCATTTTATATCGCGTATTTATATTGCAGATTACTAATCTAGTGAATATATGAAGTCATTGTTTCCCAAACGATAAAGTCGTGTGATAAATACAAATTTTTAGCACAATCATTAGTAAATTTAAACATATAATTTTCAAATAATAACACTGTTGTCAAAGATAATTTATAGAATAAGTATAACTGACACCAAAGCAGTCAGTCAATAGTTTTGTACCACAGAAAAACAATACCCAATCAATACTGTCATAACTGTCATCGTTATTACATCTATGTGTAGTTGTGTACAAGAGACAAAGCAGACTTATTGAGGATATAAATTGCTTATATAAAATCTATTACAGATAGCATATAAAATGAAAGAATTCGGGGTACACTGTTCGCCTATAATCTATAGCCATAGTGTGTATATTTTTCAGTACATTTTTAATTTTTACGTATGAATAATTGTAATTATAATAAAGACTACATTACTGTACGCAAATGAAGTAATTTATTTGAGAATATCTTCATTACACCATGAAGGGCATGAATAAATTTCAAACAAGATCTCATTATTGCGTAAATTATCCGCTTCGAGATTATACTGTGGGTAATTCTTAAGAAATGCTGAAACTGCTGCTATAGTATCTAGAATATTCGTAATAGTTATGTGTTCACAATACTTCACTCCGCAGAACAGTATGCTCTGCCTAAGTAATTCATATTACTTTATTTTATACATGTAAATATGTTAGTTGACAATTTTTTTTTTAAATAATAACAAACTTGTTTCGTTCTTCATTAATACAAAGATGTAACTAGAAGCCTCAATTGAGCTCTAACTTCTTTAAAGTATTGACGTTGGATTAACTTACAAAAAAAAAAGACAATTTTAGAAATCTAAGTCTCTCGCGTCAACTTAATAATAAATACATAATTTAGTTTTTTTTTAAATTATCACCCATATAAAACAGAATATTTGTAAATACGTATATTATGCAAAAATATCAATACAACAGCGGGACAATAGTTAGAGAAGAAATTACAAATATAAGTTGGCCCGAAAACTCCAAGGGACCAGACCGACTATACAAACAAAAAAAGCTTAAGTAAGAAACAAAATGAAACGTATTACGACTAAAATAAATATTTACACAGCCAGTTCAACGAATAACAATACATATATAGTAGATAAACGACTGTCCATTTGTCTAGACCTAACAATAAAGATAAATTATTATGAGATCTAAAAGATTTCATGAGTAATTCTATACCTTACAGATGCATAAAGTATTAGTTGCAAATTTCGCCTTCAAAGGTATACAATATTAAATGACGTATTTTCAAAAAAATGTGTCGTAATACAGTCACGCGCGGTGTTCCCAGGCGGTCACCCATCCAAGTACTAATCGCGTCCGAGGTTGCTTAAAGAGAACCGATGTTCTCAACAATCTACCGACACAGTGTTTACCCCCAACTAATTTTCGTCACACAAAAAGGTTGCCGATCAGAATTATAAAAGGCTTTCCATAAGAAACTTCAGAAAGCGTTTCAATAGAATTAAAATGCCAAGTCGTGCATATGTTGAAATTATATCTGTGCTATCATTATGCCACAATCAAAAGTAGCGTTTTTTATTTATATAGAAACAATTCTATTTAAAATTAAAATAAAAAACCTTTATTACAAACTTTATGTACGTTATTTTCATTTGTTATACTGTATAAATACTCTTTATAACGAATTTCAAGGGGCCGAGTTTTTTTTTTATAATTAGAGTTTTCGTTATACGGATGAAAGAGAACAAATAAATGGTTTTGTGGTAATCCAAACAAATTGAACAAATTTGTACGTTATAGAGAGTTTTTCGATTTAACGAGCGATGTTATAAAGAATTTACAGTGTAGTTAAATTATATAAAAACTTTCATAAATTAATTATACAGTTTTCGCTTCTCGTGGGTTTTTTTCAACCGACACAAAATACGCTAAAGTTAGCTTTGAGCGAATATTTTAGACGACTCTCGAATAGTCCTAAACTAGTTTACTTATATTCGATGTTAGATACAGGAAAATACAGTAATATAAGGCGAAAAACACAGTTCAAACGTTACATACAATGACAATCTTATTTTTTATCCCAAGTAATGAAGTGATTAGTAATGTAAGTGTTCTTGTACATCGACTACTACCTAACAAATTATTATACATTTATTGACAAATTAAATATACTGGAATAATTTAAACATACACGAAATTTACATAATTATAAGACCCCTAAACTAATACCTATCTATACTGTATCTTAGTAATCATTCTAGAAATTTTGACTCGTAGTGTTCAGTACCAAAACGACAACTTGCCGTCTCTCAATCATAATACAAATTAGAACATGACCCTGATTATTAATTTGGGTAGTATAATTGGAAACTACATCAAATTAGAAAAAAACTACATAAAAGCAATCACTTTGGTCTTATATGAAAACAAAATTATACGAGATTCAATTACTTACTAATGTACCATCCATGTTTAATTTTGCTAAAAACATAATCTTAATACTTCTATAAGCAGAATTCACACTGAAAAAACGTGGTATTTCATGTGAATTTTATTATAAATGTACGAACCATTTTTTTCCTAAATGTATAAAATCCTATAAAATGCATTAATTTCTCATAGAATCGTATATAATCGGTTCTATAGTATACTTTTGCCTTATACGGTACTCTATTATGTACGTGGGTCATACTTGCAAGTGCAAAAGTTATAAAATATGTATGAAAAACTAACAATGAAAAGTAAAATCAATCATTTATACCTCAAAACCTTGTATTACCAACATGGCGTTAATGTATACAGAATATTTCTAAAACGAGATGCCATATGGAAATTTCAAAGATGAATTATAATATTGAACTAATAAATAATTTTTAAATACAAATCTATTTCAAACTACAATTATGTAAGATATATAATAAATAGCTAGCGACTAATGTATAGACAATAAGTGTACTAACAGCCTTGAATATATAATAGCAACGATAATTGACTGTTCTTTTGTTTTCTTTTAATAAGTGACAGTTACTTAAAGGGTAAGAGAGAAGGGTAAACGTTACGTTGTGAAAAGCAGAAGTCTGTTTTATTAAAAAAAAAATTCAAGCTTTTAGCACTTAATAATAATGATGATACAGAACAAAATATTTTGTGAAACAACACAACAAGTTAGGGTTTCAACAAGGCCTAATTTTAATACCAAAGCAAAAGTCAATTTACGTACATATTGATAAATTATCTTTATAAATACATATTGGAAGCTGACAGATCTATTATATCAATTATCATTAGAATGATTTTTTCAGTATTTTTATCCAACAAAACAAAGTGTTCGCCCCATTCAGTAACAATTAATAATTAAGCTGCTATAATAACTTTCCAAGTATTTGATACAAATGACGTACAAAATAAAATAAAGATACTTCCCATTGATATTTTAAATATTAACGATTCATATATGCGAATAATTCCGAAGTTACATAGGAATTTAATAGGTTTTAAATCTACTAACACATAATTTATTTTTTTCGAACTGACTACGCTTACCTTACCTGCTGGGCCTTCACAGATTCACTGGACTTATAACTAACACATAAATAATATAGTTACTGCTAGCATTATAAAATGTGAATAGCACGTGTTAACACAACGTGTCAAGTTTTTATCGTTATGAATATTTATTTGGAAAATTAATACTTCGCTTACAGAATTGGCTAAGAACTATCACAATTTACAAGACTATTTCAAGAAGTTACAAGAAGTACAAATTTATTATGACATTGTTTATAACATAATTGTAATAAAAAAATAACCTACGCTTTTTAAATGCCAAGCTTGTACTCTGACAGAACAAAGATGTTTTTTTATTAAAATCCATAGGAAAATCTTATTATCACAAAACGTTTTATACACATAATAACACAATCTGTAATATTTCTAAAAGAATAAAATATTAATTATAAGTTGTTGTATAAATCAATAATCCACGATACGATCGGCTTTAGATAACTTGATAAACTTACTTAAATATTCACTTGTATGCAATATTAAATAGAACAGATAATCTTAACAAACAAGCATATGTTTATCACATATTTTAAACATGTACATATAAGCTACCAGCCAGCTGCAAAAAATCTATTTAGTTCCGCATTATGTTGTCATACTGTACACTCACATATATTTATCATGTTCACATAAATTGAACTACTTGAAAAGAATATCTTTCTAAATTTATTTAACTAAATATAAAGTTACACCATAAACAAAACTTATAAGCGGCCATATTCAATTGATATAGATTAATAGATAAAATTTATATCATTATATAATATATATTAAAAACTATATCTGAACAAAAGAATTCGAAAAATTCACCATTGAAAGCATAATCATGTTTATCAATGTAATCATAACATAACATATTTATTAAATTTATTATTCTTATGAAAACAAATATAATACGTACGTCTCGAAAAGTGAATTTGATTACCACACCACACTAATTATTCCGCCTCTCAATTACAGTGGATAAGTTATAAAATGGCCAATCATTGTTCAACGATCTTATTTTACTCCGAAACTTATCAAAACCGTCTAAACGCTATAACATTTTTTTTTTTATTTCATATCAAACGCTACTGTATAAAAACCTAGCAGCATTTCAATTTACAAAATACTTAAGACTACATATCGAACTCTAATTAAGTATTGTTTTTATAATGTTCATGTTGTCATCTCGATTGCAATGTGTCTTTAATCAACATAGTTACGAATGTACACACTTCTCATCAAAAATAAAAACACTAAAAATAACACTTATTACTTATTTGGCTATTATTAATTTTGTGGCCAAAATTTTCAAAAGTCAGTTTAATTTGCACAATGGTGTATCAGATATCCAAACGTGGAGTGAAATTTAATGCAATAAATGAATTTCAAAATTGTGTCCAAAACAAACGTGTGCTTCACTTATTACTTCTTAAAATTATACCGCCCAGTAACAAAATCATGTAATAATGGTTTTATATTCATTAACAATACAAAATTAATAAAATCAATCACCATGATAAAGTAATGAATTTGTAATTTGTATGTATATAATAATTGTAATTTAGTCAGTTACTACATTTTACATTGAGATAATAAAGACTCGTCTATTTTCACAATATAACAGTCGGCAGTAATTTTGTATAATTTACAATATAGCGTGCCACTACTTTCGTTCATCATCATCATCATCAGCCTGTAAGAGACCCACTGCAGGGCAATAAGCCTCTTCCCGAAGGAAGGTACTTTCGTTAGTGATAATTAAATATCAATAAAAAATGTAAACCTTTAATGGTGGTAGAGCCACGCTTAATGGTGGTAGAGCCACGCTGAAACTATTATTGGTTTCAGCATGAATGGGTCGGCTCGTCCGGGGTAGTACCACCCTCTCATAGAAAACCGACGTGAAGTAACAGTGCTTGCATTGTTGCGTTTCGTTCGGTCAGCGAGAGCGCCGGAGACCCACCTCCCCTCCCCTCTCCTCGCCCTTTCCCTCCCCTAACCCTTCTCTTCAAAAGATGGCAATGCACTTGCGACTCCTTTGGTGTTGTTAGTGTACATGGACGGTGGTGATCACTTAACAAGCGGGGAACCACCTGTTCGTTTGGCACCTATGACATAAAAAAAAAAAATCTATCTATCTATCGGTATCTATCACCGGTCACGTAACATAAAACATAATTTGAAAAATTCTACGATCGTGCTTATTTTAATAAAGCTGCAAGCGAAGTTCGAAGCAAAATGGCGCTTTGACAATTATATTGATATTTGAAATGCATAGTATTACGCAACAAAATAACGTCTGTGATATCTGTTGATGATTTTACAATATGTTAATATAGTATAAAATAATAATGTATTCAAAACCAACACTGAAAAGTGCTTAATTTTTTTTTTAATGAGAAGTACGTATGACTATAATATTATAATGAATAATCGTTTAATAATCGATCACAACATTCTTATGCGATTGTAATAAATAATTATTTAACAAAACAGTCGACAAAATACAGCATGAAGGTTTTAAATAATCAACATCCAATGTTGTATAACGTAGCTGAAATTTATGCAACCGTCGACGTCTTACGTCAGACCATTTCACCTGCCAAGAGCAATCGAATGAGCAACTCGGACAAACAATTTAAATTCGACGTACGGACTATTACAATAATCTTACATTTAACGCAATATCTACCTTCACGTACTAGAAATATGTCCTACATTTGTACACTAAACCTCGCCTATATTAGAGGTGGGGCTACGACTCAGTGCTTATTACGTAATACAATACCTGATTGAGATTACTTCAGCTTTGGGCAAGTCCAGTGGAGTCCGCTTGGACTGTGAGTGAGAAAGACAGCTCAACTGCAACTGTCCTTCTTTGTCGGCGGTTCGTCCGCCTTTTTCGGGTCGAGATCGGTTTTCGATGAACCCGGTTGAGGGTTGTCCGGATCTGGAAATTTCCAATAATATTGGAATGTTAATCAAAACTTAATTGTAGCAGTCAGAGAGAGTCTAAAAGAGATAAGAAACTAAAAGAGAGTCACTGTGTGTGTCGCTTGATTATTGATACATGATAAAGACTAGCTTCTGCGTGTAGCTTCGTCCGCGTTTCATAGTTACTTTGGGCTAACGCCAATACGCAGAGGAAGCTCTCAAAAAGAAAAAAAAAGATTTTGAAACATTCATCATTGGTGCTCCGCTCCCATTGGTCTTAGCGTGATGATATATAGCTTCCTCGATAAATGAACTATTTAACACTAAATGAATGTTTCAAATCGGACTAGTAATTCCCGAAATTATCGCGTTCAAGCAAACAAACTCTTCAGCTTTATAATATTAGTGTAGATAGTATAGAATTATAGATTACTAGATATTTGCATCAGTTATCTTCGGAATCCGACACGCTCAAGCGTGCCTCCATATCTGATGTTTCACCTTGTATATGGTGTTCGCGATACAGTAGAAGCAAACGAAATGTCCCACCATCCAATTGGAATATATAAATAAGTAGAGGCAAAACGGTTAACTATAACTTCCTTCTCCGTTTCTCAACCGATTTTTTTTTCTGTTTAATAGCTTGCAAATAGATCTTTTCCCCATACTTCACGATCAACAATATATATGAAGGAAAAAATTAAGGGATCCTAAAAATATTCAAAATTTTTGTGATTTTAAAATGGACAAAGTGATATTGCAATTCGAAACTTGAAGTTTCTAGTTTTGAGATTTTGTGATGAAATAATTTTCAAAGCAACGTGTCTCGCTCAATCTCAATATAAACCATGAACAAATATTATCGACAATTTTTTGATTTTACCTTCTTGTTCACGAATTTGGAATTTTTTTATCGATATATTTTACATACTATAATTTACTTTTTTTTAATCCTTAATGAGTCTATTTCTTGCTGATATATCGGACTTAGGATAAAAAAGCATCGTTTTGTCTTTCACCATCGATATCTCGGCAACCAATAACTGTACAACGAGTTAATGGTAGATTTTTGAAACTCGAATACCAATTTTCTCTTAAATTTAAACAGTTCCATCGAATACAATAAAAACGTTAAAAGAAAAATTCCGACCAACTTTAACAAAAATTCAGCCATTCAAAAAAATTGCAAAAAAATATTATTTATTTCTTGATTCTTTAATTTAATCCACTGGTACGAGTATATATTAACTCTTTGACTACCATGTTGGTCATCAGTGACCGAAGCGTTAGATCTTCTTACAATATTACAAAAACGAGCAGTTGGAGCAATTTATAATATGAGGCCTCGCGAATCATTAAAGACTAAATTTCTGGAATTCGGTATTTTAACTCTGCCCTCTTCATATATGTATATCAATATTCTTGATAATTTAATGAATGTTCGCAAAAACTTAGATATGCTAATATAGTAAAAGACCAGCATAATTTAAATACTAGAAACAGTAACAAATTGGTCATTCCATGCTTCAGACTCCAAAAACTCCAAAGTCCAAAAACAGTTTTTTAGGTAATAGTGTTAGGTTTTATAACCAAGTCCCAAATCACATTACCGATTTGCCTGATGGTGAGTTCAAGAACCATGTCAAGCGGGTTTTAATATCTAAAGGCTATTTATTATAGGGTGAACGATTGTGACGTCTGGAAATGACGCCCCTCTCTGTGAATCCACTAATAAGAATGTAAATATTTAAGTTCCTGTAAAAATATATGAGATGAAAAGATAAACCAGATCGAGTTTCTTGCCGGTTCTTCTCGATGACTGGGCTGTTTACCGAACCGGTGGTAGCTTCGACGTTCATAAGCGCCTTCTCAAGGCCGAAATTGAATAAAGGATATTTTGATTTTGATAATAATAATAATTCATCCTTTGGCGTCCTAAATGTACATTTCGTTACGGTGTGACAGTCAAAGTGTTAACACGTATAGAAAAATTTGTACTCCTTACTTGTGTTCAACCCTTGGAACAATAGGGACTATAAACAGATTGTCTACATTTTATTTTGAACAGATACCGAATGTTTGCAATTTCAATAGTGACATTATTGAAATCATGTGATTACTTTACGAGCGGTAAAAAACGGAACGTGACGTCATACGTTTTAAAAATCATAAGCTCATAATCATTGTACAACGGCACGCAATAAAATGAACATACAATATTCACTTCATATACATACTCTTCTATAAGAGCCTATTACACAACTCTTGGTGATAAAATAATCCATAGATATATCACGTCCATTTTAGTAATAAATAGTTTGATAGATTTCTTAAACTCCACAGTATATAAACGTAAATGCCCCACAACTGGACAAATGTCCTGTTACCATACCGATAGCTATCGCCCGATCAGCCTGTTAGATACATTAGGTAAATTATACGAGCGGCTCTTTCTGAACCGTCTCCAGGTCTCGATTACAGATTTAAAATAAATACCACCTGAGCAGTTCGGATTTCGTGCCGAACACTCTTGCACGAATCAAGTACACCGCCTCACGGAGTACATTTTCTCTAATTTTAATGCCGACCCGAAACGTAAACCGAAACACACAATTGCAGTTTTTTTCGATGTCGCCAAAGCCTTCGATAAGGTCTGGCATGGAGGGCTCGTCTATAAATTATGTAAATATCACGTACCCGATAAGTTTATTTATTTATTTATTTAATTCATATTATCCACGATTTTCTCACTGATAGGACTTTCCGCTTTAGAGTGGATGGGGAACTATCCCTGCCCCACCCGATACGCTCAGGTGTGCCACAGGGCTCCATACTCGCGCCCTCGCTTTTCAATCTGTTCATCAGTGACCTACCTCGGTCTAAACGGGTCGAGGTAGGTTGCTATGCTGACGACACCGTTATTTACACTTCCAAAATGTTTATCTAATGTAACACCGAGATATTTGACCTCGTCGGCCCAAGGTATATCGGTTCCGTATAGCCTGATGGGCTCGAGGTTATTATTACGTCGTAAAGGATCGAAGAGTATCGCGGCGCTCTTATCAGGATTAACTTCTATGCGCCATCGACGAAACCATTCACCGAGTGTGCAAACGGCCTTTTCGATGCGCTTCCTAAGAAAGTCCGACCGCAAGCTGGAAGTGTAAATAACGGTATCATCAGCATAGCAACCTACCTCGACCCGTTTAGACCGAGGTAGGTCACTGATGAACAGATTGAAAAGCGAGGGCGCGAGTATAGAGCCCTGTGGCACACCTGAGCGTATCGGGTGGGGCAGGGATAGTTCCCCATCCACTCTAAAACGGAAAGTCCTATCAGTGAGAAAATCGTGGATAATATGAATTAACTTATCGGGTACGTGAGATTTACATAATTTATGGACGAGCCCTCCATGCCAGACCTTATCGAAGGCTTTGGCAACATCGAAAAAAACTGCAATTTACCGACCCTCCCGATGAAATAACGGCAGTGAATGATCAGTACCAGCCTGTCTCTCTAAACAGAGCGTGCTCACGCCCACGCCCGCGTAACCACAGATCACGCCGCCGTGGTCTGGGGGTAAATTTCGCTCCCGCACACCAGACTAGGCCCCCCTCGGCAGCAGCTCAAGCCTAGGTCCGTTCCCTCGGCGTGGAGCCCTTGAGTACGCTGCTCGCGCGATACAGTGACACAAAATCTTACATCACTGCGACAACATTACACATATCACCTCCACACACGTGCACGCATACACGCTTACACATGCAGGTGGAAGGATTTTATTTTTTCCCTTATCAAACTGAAATAGTTTAGAATATTATCCGATACGAAATATATATAGGAGTTGTTGAGGTATGTATGCTTGGTACACATATATGTTTCAACAACTCATATATGTATGAATAGTTAGCTTAGCTTAGGTTAGCTCAGATAGGTCGCGAATTGCATGTATCAGGCAACAGCCAAAGCCGAGGTGTGCCGTGCACCCTTGAGCTAGTTGTCAAAGTAAAATCGGCTGAGTGCCTTAATCGCTCGCCTTAGTAGTCCGGTGAAGCTGTTAAGACCTTGCTTGGTCAATAGCGTAGTCAGTTCGAAAAAAAAAAAAGAAAAAAGTCCTGTTACCATAGGAAAGCATAGGCTACAAGTCATTTAGTACTTGATTATGGCAAACGACCAGTAATATATAGTTAACTATTCTCCCACTTCATGACGTCTCATCGATAACTCGATTATAATTGGGTGATAACATGTCCAGACACCGTGTCTCAAAAACTCTTACGCTTTAAGACAAACAATCAATTAATAAATCCAAAGCAGTTACAAAAGTTTCCTATGTTCTACTGAACCTATTCTGAAAATTACTTCACTGATAGAAAAGTTACGTTTTCTTTAAGTAACATACGATATATTTTATTGTTATTATGATGTAATTAAAGCATACGAAGTCGTGAGCTGCTACTATCTATATCTATGCGGAGCCGTGGGCACAGCTACTGTTAAGAATAAACCAAGCACGAGTCAACCTCGTTTCACTACATACATTTATTTCGTCAAATTTTTACCAACAAAATGATGTCATCTTTTATTCGTTTGGGACCTTCGATCAGCAATAACTAGATAAAAGGTCGGCGCGAAAAATACATCTCGGTAAATAAGAGCTCACTTGAAATGTGTGCCCTTATTTTGTTTAGTTTGTTTGAAACACAGCCAATGTAAGCCCGTTTCACATGCCGCAGTGTATTCAAAAGATACAAAAATAATACCCGAAAAAGCAATTTAACTGCCGGAGTATCTTACTTTCGCTAAATACATGTTGAATAAGTTATATTTTAAGCTTTAAACTAACAAATAATATCAAATTTTGAACAAAATTACCAATTTTAAACCTGTGCTACAAATGTTTGGCCCTCCAACCACGCACAATAACGGGAAAACGTACTTTATTCATTACGTGTTAAGGTTGAATTCACACTAAATGTTGTTTATGTTGTCTTTTTATTTGTGAGGCGAGAAATATATTGCTTTGCTCGTTTTATCGTAAGTATTAGATAATATTTTGAACATTTGTGACTTTATTATTAGGTGTTATGGTTGTATTTAGGTTGAACATAAAACTTTTTTCTCCCTTTCTTAGTAAACAAACAGCTACACATAAGTATATATTTACGCAGTCGGCTTTTAGCTTCGATTTTATACGTGACCCTTTATCTAGTTATTGTTGATCGAAGTTTGGGACCATCAGTAACTCACACTTGTCTATTTTTGAGTTCATGTTATGTTACTTTAATTTGTAATACCGTTTTTTGTTACAACAAAACAAAAGTTGAAAAAAAAACGCGTTTCTTTTACGCCCGGGAGATGTATATATATCACTTATTGTTATTTTCATTATTAGTTAAAGTATCCATCATAATTATGCATATACTCTGAAAATTTCAACTCTTTACCTGTAACGATTCAAAAGATACAGCCTCTTAAAGGTGAGTGACGGACAGCGTAGTTTGACAATAGGGACCCTATTCTACGAGCCCAAGCCTAGAAATAACATAATAGTAATAATGAAACCTAGACTACAAAAGGAATCTTCCACGAGGACGATATTCTTTTGGGATAAAGGTATAAGAGCTTTCGGTGAAGGTGAATTTAATGATAAAACCATGGCATGGTTGTAGCGCTTTTTCTATTTCCACCTAGTACTAGCTACTATCCTCAAGTCGAAAATCTATCACCAAGCACATAAAGGGGGTATTCCGAGAGCTGTACTTCAAATCGATTCCTTCTGGGTTTAGCGTGTTTACCATCATATATCGAATCTTCATTAACCATCGTATGAGATTTTGGTCAAATGTGAAAATCTATTTAAATATACCTATAGAAATCCAGGATCATGATGTTTGTCCACGACCGATCTTCAATCACTTCAAATTTAATATTCCTACTAAGCTTCCGAGATCTAATAAATACGTCCCATTTTATATTTCTCATCCATGTACTAATAATTTAGGCTTTTACTCTCCGGTCAACAGTATATCTAGGTCATATAACTCACTCCATAAAACATGCGAAATTTTCTCAACTAAACGAAATCATTTCAAAACAGCGATATAGACATATCAGTCTATTCACAAAATACAGTTATAATTGTTTCAGTACTTCTTTTTTCAATCTGTTTCAATTTCCTTGTTTTTGTATTATTATGTTATTTTTTTTAATATGTAAAATAGTTTAATATTTAGTTTTATTAATATTTAATTTATTGTTTTAGCATGCCGTGGTTGTCTCTAAATATGACTTCATTTATAATGTATCACAATAGTCATACATTTTATATACTTACTAATGTATTGTCATGTTGACGATCCTAAAAAAAATAAATAAATAAATAAATCTTCAAGAAACGTTCGCATTTATGTATATTCTGGTCCAACTTGAGAGATAGAACAATTTATATTTCGATTAATGGCCCATGATTTTTAAATTACAAATTAAATTATCGTCAATGTTGATTATTGTTATTAACTGTAAGTTTTATTAATCGCGAGCAGATGGCCCTTTATATTAATTTATTGACAGAAAGTGTAGGACCAACTGCTATAAAAAATAGTGCGTAGAGTCCCTCCGCGCGGAAGACGTAACTTCGTAATGTGGAAATGAAAATAGAAAGGGGGTAAAAATTGATTTTTAGTGAAATCATATCGTTTCTTTAAGACAAACTTTATTAACATTGCTTACAATTCACAATTGATCGCATCTTTTAATTATCATTTTCGAGTGGAGCAATATCCAAATCTATAACATTTACAATGGGATTATGATAACTAAAGTAAGATACGAAATGTTTGATTATTTTTCTCGTTCTGTCTCTTTCTATTCCCTCTCCCCAGGAGGGTTGAAGGTTTATCGCAACCTTGTTGGAAGTCGCACTAGAAGTTTCATATCAAATATCTCATAGATGGTGACACGTTTTAATTTTCAATTTCTTTTTCAACTTCAGCTTATTTTGTGGTGCACGTGTTTTAATCAATATGTAATAACTGAGTCACGACAACGCATGACCAGCTCAGCAAGTAAAGTATAAAGAGAAAACAATATCGAAACAAGAATCTTCGACAAGGAACGTCGATACGATAATAAGCCCCCGTAATTTACGTAGGCAACTAAAGAATTATAAGTAGATATAGATAATACAGGTGATTGACGTCAATACAACTATTACGATATATCCATATAGTGTGTATATGTCGTATGGTAATTATGTATTAGCGGGGTAATCAGTAGCGACGATAAACAAGAAACCACCGTATCGACCCATCGTAACATAAAACCAGAGCGCCCGCACTGACCCTGTGAAATGACTCGAGTTACTTTCAAGTATCGGGCATATTACAAAAATTGCACGTTATAACTTAAATGTATATTTTATTCGCCTTTCATTGCTCTCAATCGTCAATTTGCCCTGTTTTCAGGTCATGTTCTATATTAGTTACAAAATTGCATTTAGGTTATGTTAGGTAGGTTATAACAGGCCTATGTCTATAACCATGCGCACCTATAAGGCCACCGGTCGATATTAGACCATAATTCATGAATATTTTAAGCTAGCTGTGCCCGCTAATCAGTGAGTAATTTTTTTTTTTTCTTTTTTTACGTAGCAAGGCAAAATGACTGCACTATGCCTGAGTAAGCACAGTACAGTCTAAAAACAATGGCGTCCACCGAGTGACACACTATCCATCGCCGGTCGCCGCTGTCATGCCGGCCTGCGAAAAGCTTGATATGTACAGGCTGATCCCGAAACGCGACCCTTTTTTTTTTGTCGAACTGACTACGCTATGGACCAAGCAAGGTCTTAACAGCTTCACCGGACTACACCGAAACGCGACCCACAGAAGAGAATCACTATGACGGGCTTTTTCGCCATATACATGTTGGTTGCGATCCAGTCAGGCTATGAAACCCTGCCACCCCGCTTTCGCCATTGCCTCGTTCGTTATTCAGCAGCGTGCACCAAGTGCAGGTGAGGTTGGCTTGGGTGTCTCAAGTTAATCGACACCCCTTACACCCCAATCATCTGAATGTATTAAGTCCCCATTTACTTATCTACTATCATCATATATATCATCGCTAAGACTAATATGAAGAATAGGAGCGGAGCAACAATCAAGAATGTTTCAAAATCGTTTTTCGTTTTCTTTCTGAGAGCTTCCACTGCGTGCGCTGCGTAAACGGTAACTGTTCCACGCGGACAAAATCACGTGCAGAAGTTAGTTCAGTATATTCAGACCTTAAGCCTGGTATTTGCAAACAGAGTTAGTTTTGATAAATAAATACTTATTGACGTAGTCCTCTACGACGATTCTTTGCGTATAGATAATGTATTTGGGTCATGGATTCATTGACTGGAAAGTGACCCTCACAAAGCGATCGACTCGACACGAGACAAGGGTCTACGCGTTCGTCGTTTAACGTAATAGAGTTGGTACATTTTTATTACATACTAGCTGTGGCCGCGTCTCCGTCCGCGTGGAACCTAATGTAAAAAATAGTGACTAATAAAAGCAACTGAATATATTAGGTCCATTTACTTATCCACTATTCTCTCGTACTTAAGTCGCGTCGTCATTAAAATTACAATAACTTTTGATAACCAAACCAAACCAAAACCAAACCTAAATGATACACGAGGATATGCTTTGCTTTCTTAGGGTTTTATCACTTTAGCAGTGATGCGTGTTCAAACAAACAAACAGACAGGTAGACAGATAGACAGACAGACAATTCTAAAAATGATTGAAATTTATTTTACTACTATAGACACAAGGAGGGTTGATGTCAGGCAGGCGGCCGATCGTAAAAATTAAGCCAAATCATATACCACAACATGAGAAACATGTTGTACCGACCCTACGTATGTGGGATAAGGGTAAGAAGAAGAAGAAGAAGACACAATTATAGACAAAATTTAGAAACACTTTTTTCGACAAAAATCTAAAAGTTAGATAGTTAAAACACGTTAGATTAACATTTTAATTATATGTATAGAAGATAAAAATCATGCATAGACAAAGACATTTGATCCAATCAGTTGTCAAACCTAGTCTATTGATTTTGGTAACGGAATAGCTTGTCTTAGTTTATCGACTGGAATATTGAAATCACAAGTAATAGAGTGAAATCCAAATAAAAATGTTTGTCAACTAAAGCGTTCTCAAGAAGGTTAGTGTTTTTTTGAACTAACTACGCTATTGACCCAGCAAGGTCTTAACAGCTTCACCGGACTACTAAGGCGAGCGCTTAAGACACTCAGCCGATTTTATTTTGACAACTAGCTCAAGGGTGCGCGGCACACCTCGGCTTTGGCTGTTGCCTGATACATGCAATTCGCGACCTATTTTTTTTTTTCTAAGCTAACTATTCATACATATATGAGTTGTTGAAACATATATGTATACCAAGCATACATACCTCAACAACTCCTATATATATTTCGTATCGGATAATATTCTAAACAATTTCAGTTCGATAAGGGGAAAAAATTAAACCCTTCCACCTGCATGTGTAAGCGTGTATGCATGCACGTGTGTGGAGGTGATATGTGTAATGTTGTCGCAGTGATGTAAGATTTTGTGTCACTGTATCACGCGAGCAGCGTACTCAAGGGCTCCACGCCGAGGGAACGGACCTAAG
>MU158716.1:443881-469137 GCA_015888305.1 Antheraea pernyi
TTTTTTGTAAAACCTAACACTATTACCTAAGAAACTATTACTAGTTTTGCTAAATCTGAAATATGGAACGACCAGTTTATCACATTTTCTAGTATTTAGATCACTCCGGTCTTTTACTAAATGCAGTTTTTCAAAGTTCTTACGGCCATAAATTAAATTATCAAGAATGTATTGGGAGGCTAGAGTTAAGTAACCAAATTTCTTGAACTTCGTTTTTAATGATTAAAGGATAAAGGAACCACTTTGCTTACTGTCATTAGATTAGGGAAAGTTCCTTTTGATATACTCTGATAAAATGTATTAGTCAAATGTGGTGCCGGGCGTACCGGACAGTGTCCTCGGCGGCGGCCTTCACGCTTGCCGGCTCCCTGCCCTGGGAGCTGGAGGCAGGAGTTCTCGCCGCCGTGTACCAGTTTACGGCAGCGAGGAAACGAAGGGGGAAGCCTCCGCCTCCCAGGGAAGTAGCAGCGGAGAGACGGCGTCTAAGGGAGGACGCCGTCGAAAGGTGGCAGCAGGACCTGGCGGACGAGCGGTTCGGGCGGTTCACTGTGGACGCCGTCCGCCCGGTCCTGCGGGAGTGGATAGCAAGGGAGTGGGGCTCCCTGACGTTCCGACTGGTGCAGGTACTCACCGGACACGGTTGTTTCGGGTGGTACCTGCACCGGATCGCACGCAGGGAGCCGACGGCCGCCTGCCACGAGTGCGGCGCTGACGAAGATACCGCGCAGCACACGTTGTCTGAGTGTGTTGCGTGGGGGGAGCAGCGCCGCATTCTGGCGGCGGCCGTGGGAACGGACTTATCGCTGCCGAGCGTGGTTTCGGCCATGCTCGGCAGCGAACAGGCTTGGCGAGCGATGGCCTTCTTCTGCGAGGAGGTCGTCTCGCAGAAGGAGGTGGCGGAGAGGGCCCGCGAGGCAGACTCTGAAAGTGGCCGTCTCCGCCAAAGGAGGACAGGCAGGAGGAGCAGGCGCTTCGCCCAACTCCTCCTGCCACCGTAGCCGGACCTGAGGGTATGGGCCGGGGGCCCATCTCCTCATTGCACAGGTCCAGCGGACGAGGGGGGGCAGCCGGTGTGTACCCGGTCTGTCCCTCTATAGGTAGGAGCCCGGCGGTCACTTTCCGCCGGGCGGACCGTGGGGGCGGCTCTACAAGGTTGATTACATTGTTCGATCCCTTGCCGCCCCCACAAAACGGTCTGTCGGTACACCGTGGGGTTTTAGTCTGTGCGAGTCGGACATAACCCACCCTCTCCCCCGGGGGGGTGGCGTATCCATAAGGGATATCCCCACGATAAAAAAAAAAAGATAGGTCGCGAATTGCATGTACCAGGCAACAGCCCAAGCCGAGGTGTGCCGTGCACCCTTGAGCTAGTTGTCAAATAAAATCGGCTGAGTGCCGTAAGCACTCGCCTTAGTAGTCCGGTGAAGCTGTTAAGACCTTGCTAGGGCAATAGCGTAGTCAGTTCGAGAAAAAAAAAACCACCAACATTACACAATATAGAGCCAAATAACACAAGATTATGAATAAAGTATAAAATCCATGACATTCTAAGATCCCGCCAAAAACTCTGATCATTATTAAGTAGGTTTTTATTTATACTTTTTAGGCTTAACCATAATCTCATTTGATACGACGATTTTGACAAATTTAATAACCACGAAGTGCAACTGCCGAAACACACGTAAAGGTATTTGGCCTCGAGGGCCGTAGATAGCTAGACGAGCTTAGTAAAGGCTCTACCACCACGCTATGATTCCATCACAACGCTTTCCTTCACCGAAAAATCTGACACACGTGCAAGGATTCGAACCTACATCCGTCAACGCGGTGTTCCGGCACGCTAACTGCTGATCCATCAGTGTTTCAAATTAACGTCATCTAGGTAACGGAATAATTAAAGAACACTGCTGACAGACAAACAGTCCCTCATACATAATATCTTAACAACATATATGTAGTTAGACATATGTTATTCCTTGGAACAAGAACCACCGTTATACTGACGGACTTTCACAATAGACTACTCCCTGTTATTGTACGCTTACATGCATTGCATGTCGCCCTAGTTATTATGTGCACATCAGCCCATCTATACATATAATAATAAGAATGGAAATCTCGTGAAAAAATACTTGCAGGTGTGTATGATGTCTAGTTGAAAATCTATCGTCAAGTACCTGTTGATGTGTTACGCCAGCTGCACTCGAGAGCCAGCCCTCTCTAGGTTTGGCGTGTTTACTATCTTAGACCGCTTCGTCATTTAACCTCATCATTATCTTACCCTTATCCCACCTAAGTAGGGTTGGCACAACATGTTTTCCTTTTCCACTCTCCCCTATCAGATGTCATCTCAGTATTCTCACCTTTACACACAAATATATTCACAACATTTTCGGTCTTCCTCTACTCTCATATCCGTCTACCATCATACACAAAATTTTCTAGTTACACGGTTTTCATCTCTCCGCGTGGCATGCCCGTACCAAGCTAACCTATTACTCAACTACTTCTCTGTCACTGATGCCATTTTCAAACTTCCTCTGATATACACATTCTTAATCTTATCCGTTCTAGTCACACCACACATCCACCTTAACATTCGTATCTCTGCCATATGTAAATTTTTCTCATCCGTCTCTTTCGTAGCCCAGCACTGAGATGTGTACAGCATGACTGGCATTATAATCACTATCTATACTAATATTATAAAGAGGTAGAGTATAGGCTATACCATCACGCTAAGACCCATAGGAGCGGAGCAGCAATGAAGAATGTTGCAAAATCGGGGTATTTTTTTCCTTTTCAGAGCGCAAAATAACCATTCCACGCTTACGTATTACCTCAAAACAAAGTCCTCTGCCACGTCTGTCTGTTTGTTCCCGATAAACTCAAAAACTACAGAAAGGATTTTCATGCGGTCTTCGCCAGTAGATAAAGATACTATCTATATACTATCAAGGTTTTTTTTTGTTATCAGGGCGGGATAATGTCCGCCGTTCCAGTTAGTAACCTATAAAATATAAAAAAGAACATGTTCCAACCAGAGACACTGACACTTAAAAGTCGAGATTAACTACTCGTCCATCCACCACACACACAGTAAGTTCAGTGACGTCAGTTGATTAATGTTCGGTATATCTCCACGAGATGATGTCAACGACAATCTCAACAAGAATAATGACTCACGATTCGTACCGACTGATTACAGATAGTCATTATATTTGTCAGTTTAAATGATTTAAGTCTTATAAGAGTGATATCGTATAACAGTGGTTGGCAAATTCATCCTCTAAAATATAAATAATACAATTCTCGTGGTAGGGTATTACGGCCTGACTGAATCGCAACCACCATGTATACGGCGAAAAAGCCCGTCTTAGTGATTCGCTTCTGCGGGTCGCGTTTCGGGATCAGCCTGTGCATATCCAGCAGGCCGGCATGACAGCGGCGACCAGCGATGGATAGTGTGTCACTCGATGGTCGCCATTGTTTTTGGACTGTACTGTGCTTACCATCAGGCATGGTGCAGTCATTTTACCGTGCTACTATTAAAAAAATCTGAAATTTACTCAAAGAGCCTTTTTTTAACTTAAGTTTTGCTTTAGAAGATACATTTTTGTCAAAATAATTACGATTAAAAGTACACTCTCAAGCTTGCCTTTGCTTGCTGCGAGACTTGCTAGCCGTGCTATTACTGCTTTCTAAAAAGGTGCCTTTTATCTGCAAGCTTACGTTTTAAAAATATTTACTCGTCTCTTACAAGGCAAGTTAATAGATAATAATCAGTGTCAGCATTAAAAACTTTATAGAAGAACCGCAACTTAGGAGTGAAAGAGCCGCATGCGGCCCGCGAACCGCGGTTTGTCGACCACTGTCGTATAGGAATGGTAGTCAATGTATGCAAAATATTAAAACAAGAGTTAAGTAGCGTTAGGTTATAGTCGACTAAATGCACGCATGAATACAAACAAAACAAATTGATGGGGTCACAAATGACCTTCAAATGTAAAGAAAAAACATAAGACTAATTTAAACCGCACAAATAATCCTGGAAAATATAAAATGGTCCGCATTGTTAATTAAAAAAAACTGCCAGTAAAAGAAAGATAATAAAACACTAGAATCGACTGGGCATAATACAATTCGATGTATGTCTTTTAGACATGCAGTGTTAAAAAGTTCGAAAAAACTGCTAAATTGGAAACAGGCCAATTTGAAAATCGTACACAAACACATTTCATAATGTCAAAAAGCTTACCTGTGGTGACCAGTTGCTGTAGCCTCGATGGCAGGTCAGCGGTGGTGACCTCAGAACCCTGGGGATGCAATATATCAGGCATCGCGTTTCTCCTTCCAGTCCGCCCAGTTTCCAGGAATTCCTTCGGCACTTCCTCGCTATTTCTGTCCTGCATTATTGCCATCATTCTTAGCACTGAAAACGTTTATATGTTAATTTGAAGATAAACTGTATTTAGCAGTAATAACCTCATGGCGTTTCATGAGCAAACTAGTTTTAAGTTCGACACAAATTGCTTTTAAGTTTATTTAATCTTATAATACAATAATAAATCATTTTTACTTCCAGAACTTCCCTTTCACTCTTACATTATTTAAACTCCGTGTACGATATGTTGCATCGGTCAACTATATTCCTAATTATATTCAGAGGTAACAATTTTATGCTGTTATATCGGCAAACTAGTTTTAAGTTCAAGACAAATTCGTTTTAAGTTTATTTAATTTTGTTCTCGGAATAAATAATTTTTACTTCTAGAACCTTCGTTTCACTCTTAAATTTATTAAAACTTCGTGTACAATATGTTGCATCGGTAAACTATATTCCTGATTGTATCAGTTCAGAGATAGCAACTTTATGCTGTTTCATCGACAAATTAGTTTTAAGGTCAACACAAATCCGTTTTAAGTTTATTTAATTTTGTTCTCATAGATTAGTTTTACATCCAGAACATTGCTGTCACAGTTAGTGTGATTTATAGACATTTATGAAACTCTGCGTACAATATGTTGCATCAGTGAACTGTATTCCTAAGGAATGTTATAAATATGAATATAGATTTGTTTGTTTGTTACGCCGCGCTGTCACATCTTAGCTACTCAACCGCTCATATTACACGTTGTCCGGAGAGTATAGAAAAAAGTAATGTTCCTGAATCCATATTAATGCGAGCGAACTCGCGAGTGAAAGTAAATTACAGACAAATAGAAGTTTGCCTAATTCGTGATAACGTGGAAAGAAACAGTACACTGAATGAGGCTGAATTGGGGTAAATACGTCATTAGGTTTCGAAGTTTGCCAAGGAAAGTTATTTATAATATAATGCCGAAAATAATGATCTCACTTGAAGAGCCTCGGAAACGTGCTATAATTTGGAGTTTGAAGCACGTAAATTTGGCGAAACATATAGGATAATATTGGAATATACTAAATATTTGTTACACTTTGAATAAATTATGATTCTGATTAAATATCTGGTTACGGTTTTTATTTGGAAAACTAAGTATTCGGTTTCCTTCAATAGTACCTTTTTCATATGCGTATCAAAAGTCTCTTTCTTCAAATGTTTTATTTTATAGAATCTAATTCTATTACATATTATACATACATTTTATTTTGCTACATTCCTTCTACATAATATGAACCTTAACTATGCCAAATATCTCAGTACCCATAATATAAACACATAAAATGCGCTACAAAGTTCTATCTTCACGTATAATAAAATCCCAAAAACCAAAGTGTATATATTTTAAACGTATAAATAAAAAATGGTTAGTTGTTTGTCCGATAAATCTCCTACACGATTTTGACCAATTTTAACAAGAACTTTACTGCGCTATTCCACAGCGGTTAGTAATGAATTTACATTAAATTTTACAGATCAAACTTAAAATCGATAACAGAGTTATCGGAGTTAAGTAGAAATAACAAAATTACAATCAAGTCAAATTAAAAACAGCAGAATCCAGAAGAAACATCTCTTCGGTTGCTCTGAATATAGCTATCTATTATAAGTTCAGTCTTGCGCATAACACAGTCACGAGTTTAATTCAAAACACAGTTAAAATATTATTGCAGGAATCTAAAACTGTTATTTATTACCCCTAAGTTATGTCGATGTAATTACTATATATTATAATACAAAGTCCTCTGCCACGTCTGCCTTTCTGTTCGCCATAACTTCAAAAACTACCGAATAGATTTTCATGCTACTTTCAGCAGTAGATGAGATGAGAATAAGAAAGGTTTAGGTATATAATTGGTCAAGGTATTTTAAAATATCAGGGAGGGACAACGTAAGCCGTTCCAGCAAGTCATATATACAATAACAAGACAATCGAAACTGATGCACTATCATATTAAACTAGACACTGTAACCGAATTCCTACTCCACGGAAGCTAGAATTTTAGAGGGAATGGCATAAAAGTGTTAAAAAAATTAAAACAGTAAATAAAATGGTTCATGAAGAAGGTTTATGTATATAATTTGTCAAGGTTTTTTATTTATCACGCTTTTATTAGCTTCACCTGTATGTATGTATGTAACCGACCCATTTGAGCTCGATTTTGTCCTACTTTGAACGATCAGATTTAATTCAAACTTTGCACACCTGTCAAAGGTCGATGACAATGCAATAATCCGAAAAAAAAGTTAAATAAATTAACTAAAAATTGAAAAATAAATAATAGTTTAAAAAACTAAAAGAACACGCTTTCATAAAAAGTGACTCACTTTTTACAAAAATATACATTTATTTCTAATTTACACTATTTTTAATCCAAATTTATTGAATTTTATGTTCTGTTTTTTAGATGGATTTTTTATGAAAGCGTGTTTTTTTAAACTATTATTTATTTTAATTATCAGTGCGGGATAACGTACGCCAGTTCAGCTTTAGTCAGAGCATTATGAACTGAGGCTTCGGGTCATAAATCATATTTATCTGACTGTCTCGCTCGCACTTACAGGTCTTATGGAGTGGGTGTAGGTGATGTGCGTATCGATAACGCGATAGATACAATCGATATGCTAAATTATGTTAAATATTAATAGGAATAATTTTTCGCTATCTGTCATGTAACGAACGTATGGATGACAATTTGATTTTTGTAAGAAATCAATATTAAAACTATTTCTATTAAATAAATAACAATCATAATGTAATGATGGAGCCATTGCCTATCTCAAAAAGCTAAGTAATTTTGTCTATGAATGAATGGTTGAAAAATTGAGTTTTTAAATAAATATTTAGGTGAATTGAATTGAAGTGAAGAGAAGTTTAATCACTAATGCCGCGACCAAGACGATAGAATCTTTAATCAATAATTCGATTTTACCGGAAGGGTTTTATTTCCTCAGTTGCGATTAGAGAAATAAAATATGGCGGTACGAAGTTCGCCGGGTTAGCTAGTGTAAGATAAAATGTTTATTTCGGTGTAATCATAACAAAAAAATATTATATTTATAGAAAAACAACGACCCTTACTCGTAATGACCAATCAGGAGTCAGAGTGCTAATGAAGGTCACGATGACACCTCGACCATGCGTGTGCAGGTAGCTTAGTATTGATAAGGGATGCATTGCGTGCACATTCCTACTGTCAGTGACATTTATTGACAGAGGACTCGGTTTAAAATGCGTTGACTATAGTCTATATAAAAATAGGCAGTGGTGAAACGGTTACGAACATATCCCTCCTCTGTTGATCAAACGATTTCCTTTATTCATTTTTTGTTTTGTAGCTATTGACGAGCTTTAGTGTTATTAATCAAAAATTGATAATCGTTGTTTTTTCTTTATAACGACGAGCACTCGTACATAGACTACATATTTATACCTACATTTGTAATCTGCGCATCTATATACAGAGCGGTCAAAAAGTTGGGCGCGAACTGTCGCTCCCATAGTCTACAAAATCATTTTCACAAGAACAAACTCGCGGGCATCAGCTGGTTTAAAAATAATATTAAATGACCCGAGCTTGTATAAATACCTACATTTGCATATAGTATAAACTGTATTACCGATAAAACACAGTACTGTGTGAACAGAATATTATATCGATCAGCCAAGGGCGCTTTAACACAGATAGTGACCTAAATTGAACTAGTTCTCAGAATACTTAATAGCTCTCCTAGCTTTAATAAATACAGTGAATGACCGTATATTTAAATAATGTGTTTATACTAACAAATTCCAATCTATTCTCAAAAGCATTTTATGGCAACCAGGTATACGCTTAACCTAAAACACGATTTATGGAAATTAAACCCGAGGTTTTGTACATTTATCTAGTAAATATTTACACGAAGAAATTCATGCGTTTGCGAAAAACGAGAAAAGACATGAATGATGTTATTTAAAAAAAAGTTAATTACGTATCGAATACTTGCTTTAAAAAGGTCCCGTAGTAAATGCACGGCGGTCGCTGAATGTTCGCCGCCATCTTGCTCTTTTGTCTCGCTTTGGTTACGTTAGGTTAGACTTGCGAAAAAGGATAACGCGAACTTGCCTCGGGCTAGCGCAGTGCATTTAATACGAAACCTTTTTAAAGCAAGTATTCAATACGTATTTAACTTTTTTGTAATAACACCGGAGATGTCTAAAATCGAGAAAGGTTTAAATACGCGGATAATGTACCATTGTAACGTATAATTAAATATTTATGGTTAAATTAAAATCTAAATGTATAAAAGTCCAAAGTCATTATGTTTGTCCACGATGAACTCCGAAACCACTCAACCGATCTTCATGAAACGTTGGCATTTATGTATAATCTGGTCTAATTTGAGAGATAGGAAACTTTATATTTCGATTAATGGCGTCAATATTTTTAAATCACCTACAAATTAAATTATTGTCAATGTTGATTATTGTTAATAATTGTAAGTTTCATCACTCACGAACAGATGGCGCTTTAAATTAGTTTGTTGACAGAAAACTGTATGACCTAGTATTATAGACATCTAATAGATGACGTCACTTTTTAACTTTGAATTTATTTTTCCACTCCAGTTTATTTTACGGTCCACGTGTTTTATTCAATTCAATATTTAATAACTGAGTCACAGCGAGGCATGGCCGGGTCAGCTAGTCTAGTATACAAATTACTAATTAATCGCTTAATCAATTTTCATTGTCAAAAGTCGTGGTGGATTGGTTGGACTCTTCCAATCTTGCCTTATAAAGAGAAACTAGAGACAAGTATGTGAGGAACATAGACGTACTACACTTTATATTAGACGCCATAAATTGGAAGCCACTAGTAGTCCGGTGAAGCTATTAAGAAGTTGCTAGGCCAATAGCGTAGTCAGTTCGAAAAAAAGGGAAAAAAAGAAAGCTACCGACACACCACCAATCAATTATGCCAACGAAAATGTTGCTTTTAATTGTGCATTATGTGCATGCAAATTTCGAACGAAAATCGGGTATATTATCAAGTTGAAGTAATCGCTGTGGGCGAAAAGGGTCAGGAGCATAAAGCAACTTCAAGCACCAAGTCACGCAGGTTTTAATGTCTAAAACAGTGGTACTCAACCTTTATTTTAAACGGGTCACATCACATACCCGTTTCACTCATGGTGTCGTGGGGCGCAAACTACAAATATTTATGTATTAAATAAAAAAACGTAATTTCATATTAACAACTTATTCATGTAGTGTAAGCTGGTTGTCCAATAAAACAAGCTTGGTACAACACTAATATCATAAGGAACGCATTGCGGTCGGGTCATCTGGGATCTATTTAACTTACTCAGTGAGCTTATAGTTTTTCTAATGGGCACAAAATTTAAAATAATTGGAAATAAAGTATATTCGAGTGGGCAAAGTAAAAAGACCCAGCGGGCCGCAGGTTGAGTATGGTTGGTCTAAAGGCTATTATAGGGTTGGATCAATATGTGAACGATGGTGACGTCTGGAACTAACATCCCTTTTTGTGCTTCCGCCAAAAACAAATGTAATTATCATGTATTCATTATGAAAAAGAAATTCAAAATTAAAACGTGGCACTATCTATGAGATATTAATAATAGTTGGTCCCACAGTTTTCTGTCAACAAACTATTATAATTTAAAGCGCCATCTGTTCAAGACTGATGAAACTTACAATTAATAGCAATAATCAACATTGGCAACAATTATTTAATTTGTAATTTAATAACATTGAGGCCATTAATCGAAATATAAATTATCCTATCTCTCATGTAGGACCAATTTATACGTAAATGCCAATATTCATCTAGACCGATCGACTAGTTTCGTAGTTCATTGTGGACAAACATTATAACACTGGATTTTTATATATCAGATACCGATAACAGAGAAAACCGACGTGAAGTAACAGCGCTTGCATTGTTGCGTTTCGTTCGGTCAGTGAGAGCGCCGGAGGACCACTTCCCCTCCCCTCTCCTCGCTCTTCTCCCACTCCCTCCCCTAATCCTTCCCCCCAAAGGGTGGCCACGCACTTGCAACTCCTCTGGTGTTGTTAGTGTCCATGGACGGTGGTGATCACTTAACATCAGGTGAGCCACCTGTTCGTTTGCCACGTGTGACATAAAAAAAAAATAATTTAGATGTACGATAATAAACCAGACGGAGTTTTTTACCAATTCTACTCGATATCTGCGTTGTTTGAACAGGCGTTGCCTTTGACGTTCATAAATGCCTTCTCAGGACTTTAACTGAATTTTTTTTTTGGTTATTTATATTTTCATTTTTTTATATAAATGGTGACGCTAAATTTCAATCATATATTACAATAAAAAGTGAATATAATTCACGGTGGTCTTGTAAAACTATTCCACCTCAAGAATTCTAATCCACACTTATATAACGCTGAGTAAACAGGTTGAGAAACTAATTCCATTCCTTTATATTCTACTCCAAGTCATGAATAAAGAGAACTATCGCTACTTACGAACAGTGAAATAGCTAATACATATGAATGGAATGCTTATATATTGTCGTTCTATAGAAACGGGTGCTGGGGTGGAATAAATTAATTGGCATATTACTTGGTTGTCAACATCATCTCAATTTTAGATAATCAATAAATAGGTACTATAAAAGAATCTATACGCGTCTATGTTATGTCGGTTACGGTTCAAATGTTATGTCAAGCGGGTCTTAGTACATAAAGGTTTTTACAGGGTGGATTAGTATGTGAACGATAGCGACGTCTGGAAGTGACGCCTCTCTCTTTGCAGCCACTAAAAATGAATGTAGCTTTATGTGTCTGTGAATTATGTTGTAATAATAAAAATAAATATGTTATGTATTATGAAAGGATAAACCAGATCGAGTTTCTTGCCGGTTCTTCTCGATGACTGGGTTGTTTTCCGAACCGGTGGTAGCTTTGACGTTCATAAGTGCCTTCTCAGGGCCTAAATTGAATAAAGAGTATTTTGATTTCTACCAGTCTATTTCTTTATCTCTAAACTACGCCACGAATTTTAATATGGGTGTCACTATAATTTGGAGATTTTTCTAAAAATTAGAAGTAGATCAAATAGAGATAAATTGATGTATAGTAATCAAGGTTTGAAGAGTATTTCTCGAGCACCTACTCTGCTAATGTTGAATAAACATTATTAATACATGTATATATTAAATGTATATTTAAAAACCACATATAAAACATCCACGATATTAACATATATGTCTATCTTTTAACGATAACACAAAGTAAACATTTATGCATTTTATATTAAAAAAACATGAGTTTCTTGTCAAGCTACTTCGACCAATATAATATTAATTCTTATACAATTAAAAATTATTTTGGAAATTTATAAGTAAATCAAAATCGATCAAAAAGTGTATAATTTTAATGACTATCCTAGTACATATCAGGAATTTAATATAAACGCCCAATAAAAATAAAGTTGTTAGTGTGAACAATTTTTTTTTCGGTATGACATCTGCCTTTATAGGCGTCTTCGCCAATTTCGGTAAGACAGCGTCGATCGGCGTGTAGTCCGGTGAAGCTGTTAAGTCCTTGCTAGGTGAATAGCCAATCGAAAAAAAAAAGTCGACCGCCGATAGATAGTTTTTTTGTCTCGGTGGCCGCCACTGTTTTTAGATTGTACTGTGCTTACCATCACGCATAGTGCAGTCATTTTGCCGTGCTATAATAAAACAAAATTTGCATCCTTGCGAAACCGGAGCGGGATGCTGTATCTGGAATATCCATTTTATTGCAACACTAGCTGTTACCCGCGGCTCCGCACGGTCTTACAACTTTCCCACTTTAGGGGATTGCCTGGTATTTTTTTTAATTTGTAAGCTGCACATTATTCTCTATGTTTACGTTATTTATTAGTTTTTGAAACCGTTGTGTGTATATTTTTATAGTAGCACGATAGTATATCGAGTGGGATGGGATTTATCATCAGCAACATAACTGGAACTTCAACCTACTATATACCAAACTCAGTACTCACTAACACTATATAAGAAAGTAATGAAAATTATAAGCTATACATTATCGAACAATATATCTTAAATCTTTTATTTTATAGATAGATATAATATGCCCGTATTGTCGATATACTTAAGTTATTCTTATACGTTGCTATAATAACTGAGTTATGTAGAAGCAAACGTGGTAAATAATATGGCCGCCAAATTGACCAAAAAGATGATATAAATCATATTACATACAAATATATGACTTTCAATTATGTATATTTATTCTTGGAGTCAGTAAGGCACACGTCTCACGTCATCAATTTCACATGGACTAATACATACGTAGCAGTCAATCACTACATAGTGTACCAATTCAAATAAAAAGAGAATCATTAAAATCGGTTCATAATTAACTAAAATATCGATTAACATGCATGAAAAAAATACATACAACCGAACATAGTAACCTCCTCCTTTTTCGAAGTCGGTTAAAAAAAGCCCTCTGTCAGCTTATCTGTTCGCGATAAAGTCAAAAACTACCATTTTCATGCTGTTTTCACCAGTAGATAGAATGATAATTCATGGGGAAGGTTTAGGTATAATTTGTCAAAGTTTTCATTCTATTATCCGGGCGCGACAACGTCTTCCGAGCCCGCTAGTTATCTGCCCGTAAAAGCCCCGTGAAAGTCGGTCCAATCAATTAGGAGATAGTAGGATATTGCGGACAAAGTCTTGAGAAACAAAATAAAATAGTTACTTCTTATAAGGTGAGTTATCTTCCAGTGAAAGTCCCGTGAAAATCAATTCAAGCATTACGGATATTCCACTGCGGCCGAAGGCGAATAAAAAACCTAAATTACTTTTTATAAGGTCTCTTATCTACCAGTAAATACCCCGTGAAAATAGGTCCAACCATTTTGGAAATAGCCATGCGGACGAAACCGCGGAAAAATAAAATAGAACATGTCAACCGCTATAATTTCGACTATCTGGCAGTAAAAAGTAAAATTCCCGTAAATATAGGTCCAGCCGTTTTGGAGATTACCCGCAACAAACAAACAAACAGAGAAATATACTAATATAAAAATATAGACAAAGTATAAAGAAATTTTTTTTGTTCATTTGTAGCCTTAGCCATTCATCAAAAAGTTGTTATTTTAATTGTACATACACAAACTTTATTTTTATAATACGTAATAGAGAACAAATAAAAAATTAGAAATAAAAGTAGTATAAACTTTTTCCATAGGAAAACAAAATAAACTTCGAAAATGTTTGCGATAGAAACTTACCACGTTACCATGGCAACGTATATAATACTAACGCTAACGAAATCTTTATTTGAACAATTTTGTTTTATGATTATGAAGACTAAGAAAATAATAATGATGGTTAAAATAATGTACGACATATTATATAGAAGATTTGGCGCTTATGCCTTTATTGTAACTTAGACATGGAATAAAATTGATTAAAGGATATATAAGAAATACCTATATTGACAACTTCAGAATTGGCAGTATGGATTAATTCCTTCGCCTAAAGAACTATTTGAATAGGAAAAAAAAACTTTGAAAATGTTAGCTTTGATACTTACCACATAACTTCAGAATTGGCAGTATGGATTAATTCCTTCGCCTGTCCTATTGGACGAATATTATTACTACTACTTACTACGTTACCATGGCAACGTATATAATAATAACGTAATCGCTCAAAAGCAAAAAAAGTGCCCGATTTTGAAACATTCTTCATTGGTGCTCTGCTTCTATTGGTCTTAGCGTGATTATATATAGCCTATAGCCTTCCTCGATAAATGAGCTATCTAAAACCGAAAGACTTTCTCAAATCGGACTTGTAGTTCCTGAGATCATAGCGTTCAACCAAACAAACAAACTCTTCAGCTTTATATATTAGTATAGATAGTTCAGCATCCTATAAATGAAAATGCGAAACCACAGATAAATCGTGGTAAAACTAACAGTGATGACGTCTCGCATTTATATTTGACGATTCCCGTTCTGTTACAAATAATTTCAAACGTAGAAATACCAATTTTGAAACCCAGAAAGCAGATTTGGAACCAAAATCATAATCTTCTATCAATATTCCTTCCTAGACAGTCTACGTTATGTCGCCTAGATGATATACAGAAAATATATTTATCAGCCTTTGAAAATGTCGTCAAAATCAGTTCAGCAGTTTCGTATAATACGCAGACAATACACTTCCATTTTACTTAAAGTGCAGTAAAACTTTTTTCCATCGCCTCAAATGGTTTTCATCCATCTATCGCATGTCGCATTACAGCCGGCCGCGGAGTAGAGGTAAAGTGAAAGGCGCTCGGCAGCCAAGGCCCATATGTGTATCATTTTAATGATTGTATTCATTATATATACATTATTTTAATACGCAGATTAAAATTAAGTTCAGATTAAAAACGCGATTTTAATACCCTAAATCGAATTCCAAAAATTTTCAGTTTAATGTCTACGATAAAAGTTTATATAAATTATAAAGTAAAGCTAATACCTACATATTGATTATCTGATAATCTCAAAACGCAGACAAAGCCACCGGCTGAAAGCCGGATGTATGTACATAAAGTTTACTATTGAAGCATCGTAAAACTTCAACGATTCTATAAATTAGGTGATAACAGTAGCATAACGTGTGCGGAGGTATAGTCGACGTCACAGATCAAGTACGACGTGTTCGGATGACGCAAAACGGATGTTTGCATTGCCAAACGCTAAGGGTATTTTTTTTCCAATAAGACAGCTTTGGCACGTACTTCCATTTGTCTAGTTTGATGATTAATAACATCAATTCACATTTGAACTCGTTTTTTTTTTATTGTAGATCGGCAAAATGACTGCATTGTGCCTGATGGTAAGCAGAGTACAATCCAAAAACAATGGCGACCACCGAGTGACACAGTATCCATCGCCGGTCGCCGCTGTCATGCCGGCCTGCGAAAGGCTGGATATGCACAGGCTGATCCCGAAACGCGACCCGCAGAAGCGAATCACTATGACGGGCTTTTTCGCCATAGTCATGGTTGTTGCAACCCAGTCGTGCTGTAAAACCCTACCACCTGCTTCATATGTATAGGCATATAGGTTCCGTGCAATTTCGTCTGCATCGAATCGGTTATGTAATTATTTACGACATCACATTAGATACTTCAAAAATATCAGTATTTTTTCCACTATTTAATGGATGTTATTATAAATACAAACCGTCCTCTTCAATCACTCTATCTATTAAAAAAAAACCGCATCAAAAGTTGCGTTGCGTAGTTCTAAAGATTTAAGCATGCATAGGGTTATAGGGACAGAGATAGCGACTTTGTTTTGATACCACGAGCAAGAACTAATATATGCCAACGTTCACATTTATCTAGCAAGCTGTCTTTTTGTAACAGTTTACGTTTCAAATTTGATATATTCTTTTGTGTTAAATTTTCTTTGTTTTAATGCTATAACTTTCTCTTATTTTGTACATGTTGTGTTCATATTTAGTAGGGTTCATAACAATTTTACATCATCGATCCGTTTTGTGGAACTTAAAACTAAAATACATATCATGTTGGAGTTTTTAGTGGGATTTTAGTCTGTCATGTAGTGGCTTTTATATTTCATTCATAATGCACGGCCGTAGCTATGGGGGGCATTGTGTCATTGCCCTACCTTAAAATACCAAAAACTAAGATAAATTATTATAATTAAATTGTTTGTTCATAGTTTGAGATTTAACAATATTAGCGATAGCTATCTAAACTTTTCCGAACATACCACAGTTTGTGACATTCGAGGGCAGACCAATTATGATACATTATTTACTTCCGCCCTACCTGTAACCAATACTGCCCTACCTCAAATTCCACTCTAGCTACAGCCCTTTTTTTTCGAACTGACTATGCTTTTGACCAAGCAAGGTCTTAACAGCTTCACCGGACTACTAAGGCGAGCGCTTAAGGCATTCAGCCGATTTTATTTTGACAACTAGCTCAAGGGTGCGCGGCACACCTCGGCTTTGGCTGTTGCAATTCGCGACCTATGTGAGCTTTTTTTTTTAACATGGGGAAATCCCTTATGGATACGCCACCCCCCCGGGAAGAGGGTGGGTTATGTCCGACTCGCACAGACTAAAAGCCTGTTCTCTTACAGCCCTGTCATAATGTCGTGTTATTTGACTCTACATTTTGTAACATTGGTAGCATTTTACTTAATATAGTTCGGTTATTGTGCACAAGTGATGTGGATGCAAAATAATACCAAGGATCGTATATCCTGAGAAGCCAAAAACTCCTTGGAAAGTTCTAACAAGGCAGCCACCATCTTGTTAGAACATTGAAATTATCACAAGACACTTGTAATATTACTACGTACTCGACAATGACAGTAATAATATAGAGGATTGGATGCCAAAAATAAAATGAAGAGGACGAAATATTATATTGTTTCTCGTTTTTCAATACTTAATAGGTTTTAAAATGAAAGGTGGTCGTGCGGTTTGATATTTTAAGATTTCCTGTATTTATACACTTATAACGAAGTTCAAATTTCGCCATCCATAAGGTTTTTACTTTTCTATGATCTTCATATTTTACATACACAACATGTAAAAATCTTCAAAGATAACGTAAAAGATTAGGAACGGTTAGAATTGAATTTACCTCATTTTGAAACGTAACGACTTAATTATTCGAATGGGATTTCCTTCCTTTTCTAATTTTCTTTTTTTTCTCGAACTGACTATGCTATTAGCCTTTCGCCCTTCACAGCTTCACCGAACTTCTAATTTTCTAATCGACGTCGCTCATTCTCTAATCGGGAGATTTCGCCTTGAAAACGATAAATATTTAAACCCGCATAAGACACCGTAACTAATGAGTACGTCACTTCGTCTATCCTACGCTTTATTAGATACAACTGAGCAAGTACCAATTGTTATGTTAATTTAAAACTGGCTTCAAAGACGAAATGTTATTAAAACGAGCTGAGTTATGACGTAATAATACTATGCGAACGTAAACATACTTGTATGGGCAGTAAATAGCATAAAAAAATACACAAAAGCCAATCTAAGCAGGAATAACAAAAACTTTGCAACTGTATAAAATTTGATCAATATTGACTGTACCATGAATATTTACTATTGTATTATCATATAAATAGGTTGGCAGCTTGTGGCTATGGACAATCGTGCAAATAAAAACTTCTAAAACTGATTCTCCGGTGAATATAGATACATCTAAATATATGAAAATCCAGTGTTATGATGTTTGTCCACGATGAACTCCGAAACTACTCAACAAATCATCACGAGAGTTGGTATTTATGTATAATTTAGTCTAATATTAGAGATAGAATAATTTATATTTCAATTAATGGCCTTAATACTTTTTAAGTACAAATTCAATCATTGTCAATGTTGATTATTGTTATTAATTGTAAATTTCATCAGTATCGAACAGATGGCGCTTTAATATTATAATGAGTTTTGATATAACGAACCGATTTTAATGAAACAAAGACAAAATGTTACTCGAAGATATGGGTTATGATTTTCTCGAAGAGGTTTTATTATGACCCTAGCACTTTAACAGTGATGCGTGTCCAAATAAACAGACAGACAGACAGGTATTTCTAAAAATGATTGAAATTTATTTTATTACTTATAGCGTCAGACCGCGACTTAGTACGCGTGGAATAGTTTCTTTGGCCTAAATAAAACGCAGCGAAAGAAACCCCGATTTTTTCATTGTTCATTGGTACTCCGCTCTTATTGGTTTTAGTGTGAGCTATTTAAGACTGAACGAGTTTTTTAAATCAAACCAGTAGTTCCTGAGATTAGCGCGTTCAATCAAACAAACAAACCCTCCAGCTTTATAATTTTAGCATAGATTACTACTCTGCTTTCGTACTTACCTCGAGCAGTCTTTCAAATTACAATTACTTTTGACAGAGTGGACCGATTTTAATTAAACAAAGACTAAGTTATTCTCGAGGATATGCTTTGTGATTTTATTGTGAACCCAGTACTTTAGCAGTGATGCGTGTTCATACAAACAGACAGACAGACAGACACTTCTAAAAATGATTGAAATGTATTCTATTACTTATTCGTAAACATCTGCAAAAAAAATATTTCACGAAAGTCCAAACAGTAAAGAGACATAAGATTTACATTCTTATTATTATATAGAAGATACATTTGTTTCTAATCAATAAGCTGGAAACTGAATTTGATAGGAGTTTTACTGGCATGTACCTTTCACAGAGTAACATAGTCTGTACATTATTATACTTTTCTATGGTGGTTAACCAGTATAGATAAAAAACCTAAAAAATAATAAAATGAAGACAGAGCTCACATCTCACAATAAGCCACATTATGAGACATTAATCATCTCAAAGTGATTTGCTTTTCTGGCAATTAATTGCATATAAATAGAACCCATCCAACCATACCAATTCACAGTACTAAATACAACCTTACGCATGCAAATGTGTAAAACTAATCATTGTGGGCATATGTGAAAAAAAGAATTAGAGAAATTTATTTAAGTTTGTCACATATATAAACCTGTTTACCCCACAGTGTACAAAAAACGAATAAGATTTTTTTTTAACCATAGTTCATAAACAAACATACAAGGTGTGTAACAACTGGTTCACAAGTCCTTGAATATAGGGTAAAATAAGTTGTTGACTGTGGGGTAAGACAAGTTAAATATGTTATATAAGTGAAATGATAAGATTTATAAAGAAACTTAACTTATCATAACATTATCTAAAAGGTATTTAGATTTGAACTCAATTTTTGATAAAATTTTAACTTCACAAGAAATGTAGAAGAAAGTTATTGTCATAAAAAAATTGTTTTTTTTCTCTACAAGCACATTTAATATGTTAATTATTAATTTCTGACTAAGTTAAAACTTTAACAATGTGGGTTATAAAAGTTTAATGTAATTTGTGATGATAAAGTACCATTTCATCCCAAAATCAAAGTCCTGCTGCAGACAGGTTGACTCCTTGTTGCAAGTAAAGCGTATATCACTGTACACACATCATGCTCCTCACAATCCTGGATCAATGCAGAAGTGTTAGTATTGAAAGATGTGTACATGTTATTCAGAATTAACTTTAGTTTTCCTTAAACTAATAAATCTATATGCAAGGTGAAAAATATAGTACTACATTATTTGAATTAGAGGTTTTACATTGAGAAAGGTCCATGTATCATATTTTTTATTTATTTTTACAGAGTTAATTTTTATACACAAAATTTAATTGTGGGATATATGTAAGCTCATCCCAGTACAGCTGCACCTATTTGGCTATTTTTTTCTGTTGTGCTTTTTTATTGTCAGGAAAGAAAAGAAAAACGAATATTTAAAAAATTCTATCGAAAAGTTACCTTTTTCAACTGGTGGGCTAAAAAAACTCTATATACATAAGTGAGTGAGTGACTGAAGTAGAAAACAGTAGAGATTTTCAAAAATGTTGACATAATAGGGCATAACACTGGCAAAACTGTAGAGTTTTCCACAGGTTCAAAGATTAAATAAAAACAAAAATTGGGAGATTCCTGTTCAGTTGCGTTTTTATTCTATGAATTATTTGTAATATTAAAATAAAGGTTTCTTTGGCTTAGTTTTCTTTGTTAGAACACCCATGCGAAGCAAGGATGAGCAACTAGCAAATAGTTCACAGTATGAAAACAATAACAATCGCCAAATTATGAGGGTTTATTGGCAGTGTGTATTATGCATCCTACCCTATTTTTACCCATAATATTATTACATTTTAATGAAATTATTGAATTTTAATTCATATTATAAAAGTAGCATATATGCCAGCTAATTCCTTAATGCAAACTGAGACAGAACTATTATGCCAAAAAATATTGCGGCAAAAAAAAAGTAACTACATTTTTCTATATCTCATATTGTATATTCATATTAAGAGCTAGTTATTAAAGGAAAGAATATCCATGTGCGAACATAACTAAAAGACACACCGATCCCATGAACAGAAGCTAAGGTGGCTTAGAAGTCTTCCTCCATGGTTCATTCCACTCTTTTCACAACATTTTTACTAACAACCCCAAAAATAAATAAAAAATAATAGAATTTATATTAATCATTTGGATAAGCAACTTCACCTTTTTTCATATTTCACACCTTGCATATATTAAATAGATACTTTCTTTGGCTTTTATACATGCTGCATTTGTATACAATAAAAAAATGAAATTACAAGATATATTGTAATACTTTCATTTAGCAATTAACATTTTACTCTTGATTGTACAATTTTGTTTTTTGATTATAAAATAATTTAAAATTTGTATTTGTATGAAAACCATTGAAATATAATAATAAACTTCCATGAAATGATTGAATTCGAGGATAGTTGTTTAACTAATAGCATCTCGGATCAAATGTTTAAATTTTTTTTATTAGTTTTTTCTTATATCTCAGGTAATTGAATCATAAAGAAAACAAATGTTTCCCCAACAATATTTGTTTTCTTTGCAATATACTCTGATATATTAAAACATGAGTTATATGTTTATACTCTTTTGTGTATATCATAATTGATTATATATACCTTTAAAAACAAGTTTATCCTATTATATTAAACTGTGCAAAAAGTTATTACAAAGGTTAACAATTAAGATCATAAAACTGTCTATCTTATTATGAAAGAAGTTCGAAATAAATAATGTTTATACTATATTTGCATTATCCCTGAATTAACTATTTGAAATAATGAGGCGCAAATGATAATAAACACTACTGAATGAGGTAAATTGTTGAGAGAAAGCAAATTAATTATTAATCTCCATGCGATAACCAAACTCTTTGCTTAGAGCTCCATCACCAAGCTTCTAGCCTACCTGAACGACTCCTAATGCGACGGCCTCTCCTATGCTTGGATACGTGGCCGGAAAGGACCCCAGACATACTTTACAATAAATTATTTATAACACAGACTGAAGCCAAATATTACACAACGACTCTATCGGTTTTGAATCATTAAAACCGTACTCACAAATTCACGTTCATCATAACTTTAATAATTCCTTCAACTGTCACGAGTTAACAAATACTAGAACCACTCAAAAATTGAAACGTCGTTGTAGCCGAATTTTAAATTTGCGGTTTTGTCAATTATCAACTATCTTCTAATTTCCTTTACACTACAATTAGAGCGTGCACAAAAATCACAGTAATATACAATAAAGAGACGAAAGAAAATTCTGACACTCGAGGTCAGTTTTGACATTGGTGACAGTTTTATTATAACTTTTTTCTAAGCATCACAAAAAAGTATTAGCCACTATGTAGTATTTATGTACAAGAAAGTAATATATGGTATCTTTTAAGTTAGTAATGTTTAATGACAATTCACGACTTTGCTTGTAATTAATTTATTACTCTCTAAACTGATTAAACAAGTACGAAGAAATGAAGCTAAATCAGTACATACAGATGGAAAAATAAAAAAGCAAAGCTAGATTATTTTTTTTTAATAGGTCCATCAATTTTTTTATCATTTTCCTGCTCGGTTATTCCAATGATATTTTTAAATAGAGTCTTAAAATAATATTGTTGAAATAAAATGTGAATCTGTTATAATTCATTCGCAGAGAATAATTATGTAAATGACATTTTCAACTGACAATAAACAGCTGACTTGACATAATTCATTCATTCATTCCATATTATAAAACTGATGTATTTCGTATTTATGTAATTGTTTATAAGCTGGGAATATTTTATGAAAGGTAATAAGCTATTGTAGTTAATTCATTTATTAGTACCATAAAAACCATTATTTTTCTAAGTATTATTCGATATTTTCTTTAAAAGATGCTGCGTAAAGTAGTGTTGGGTTCTGTCGGAGCCGCAGCTTTAGTGCCCACTATCCGCGCTGCTACACCATTATCGGAAGATTCTAATGGACCAACGAAACCAGTTCTGATTAGACCGTCCGAACTTCCTATATATGAAGCACCACATGCTGATTATGGGGAGTAAGTGATTTTTTATCTTTATGAGAAATAAAACATAATCATATTTTCAGGAAGAATGTGGGTTCCTATTTTGCTGAACAGTTGGAGAGTATTTGTGTTTTAATTAATTAATCGGGGCTGTATTAGAAATTCGCATCCTGAAATAAGGGTTGAGGGGAGGTGAAAGGGGTGGGGGAGGGGCTGAACTAAAACTAAACTCTTGTAACAGTACTAAAAATTATAGTAACTTTGCATAAAAAAAGGTTGAGTTTTCTAGTAAGAAAATAATAACTTGTATGAAACTATGTATATCTAGGCATTAAGGAATGAATTATTGATGGAACAGCATAAATCTTGAGAACAAAAAATTAATTATTTTTTAATAAACATCTATCCTCATTTTTCACTCAAATATATCACATTTAAGCTCATAGTAGTTAAAAAAATATTTAATATAAAACAACAAGGAATTTGATATGTGTTCGCAATTCCAACCTACATAGAGAACTAGGGTGGGCCAGGAACCAGCCCTGTTCCTCTATTAACCTAACATGACTTAGTCGGATTTGCTTGGACCAGTTCGTTCGCTCACCTGTGTTATGTGTGAAGAGGTCTCATTATCATACAAATAACTTATATTATATTTTTTTCTAGGATTGAGACAGTTGACTTTTGAATTAAACATAATAGAAATAAAACAAAAAATACAAATAATTTATATTGGATTTTTTATTTTTTTTTATGAAATTATAGTGAACAATTATAAAACAACAATAAATATGAACAAAACAACAAAATTATAGTATTATAAACCTTAAAAATCCGCATCTGTAGGAAAAATCACTTCAGTTGCATGTAACTTCAAACACATATTAAAAAAAAACTACATGTCTCCACGTGGTGAGGGGGATGTCTTTTGAAAGGGGTAACCAACCCCTATAAAAAACAACTCTTAACAACCCCAAATTTCTAATGCCAAGTCAATTAATCAGATTGCGACTAACATATACCAAGTGTGACATTCACCATAATTGTATGTCCCAAGTCAACATGAGTGTTGCATTCCTGGAGCATTTGATTTATAACCAGTAAAAAAGCAGAGTGGTAGGATGTTTGTTTATATGTATACCACCATACATATGATACTCATGATAGTGATTCTCTTTGGTTTTGTGTTCTGAGATTAGCCATTCATCTTGTAGCCCAGGATAATAGTGACAATTGAGAATGTATTGTGAATCTCTGAGTGGTTGCCAGTCTATTTGGATTGCATACAAACAAACTTTACCTCTTTATAATAGTATTTTTATAATATCGTCTTTCAAATGCTAAAAGGATATTTATCAATTTACTGTCAATCATGTTGTAGACATTTTCTAAAAATAAAATAAAATAAAAAGAATGAAACACTCTTTTGGCATAAAACAGTAAAACTTACATATTAATGGCACCACAGTGTACTCGGCAATCACAGCCACGGCTGGCTTTCGCAGTCTTTGTCTTGCATATCTAACCTAACCTAACAGAACCAACACAGACAATATCAATCACATTGCCCCAATCAAATTATGTAGTAACGCCACAGCAACCAAAGCTGGTCAAGTGCAGGCAATCTACACCTGGGCCTTGCAATTGATATCTTGCTGTGTATATTAATAGATGGACTATTTATTTTTATCAATTTTCCCATCTCTGTTTGGTAAGGTTAGGTTAGACTTGTGAAACAAAGACTGACTGTATCTAACTTGGGTGTTACACTGTTTTTGCACTAATTGTGCTCTGAAATTATAAGTCAAACAATAATTTTCAGGTATACTAAGGATAAAGAGGAGAGTAAAGGTTACATAAAGTCAGCCCTTTTGACACCAGTGAGTGCAGTCCGTGAACAAGTGCAAAATGTATTGGAACAGACGGAATCCATAAAATACACTGCCCAAGATCATTACCATGTCCTCCAAGATAAAACTGACTGTAAGACATGTTTTTCTTATATACAAGTGAACCCCTTCTAGATTCTTGGTTCAAATTTATTTTACCTTACTTTCAGCACAATTTTCATAAAGGCTGTTAAATATATTTAGTCATAGATTATGCTTATATTCCTAATATAATGCTAGATTCTAAATTTTGTAATTTGTAACATATTTATACTAAAATAAACTGTTGAATATCTCTGTACATTGGAAATATTTCAACAAAAGTTATCACAGATATATAGTGAATATAACAAAATAAGTAAGTAAGACCTTAACAGCTTCACTGGGCTACTAATATAACAAAATATTTCTTTTAACTTTTTTTTTTTTTTGAACTGACTACGGATACGAAATATATATAAGGGTTGTTGAGGTATGTATGCTTGGTACACATATATGTTTCAACAACTCATATATGTATGAATAGTTAGCTTAGCTTAGGTTAGCTCAGATAGGTCGCGAATCGCTTGTATCAGGCAACAGCCAAAGCCGAGGTGTGCCGCGCACCCTTGAGCTAGTTGTCAAAGTAAAATCGGCTGAGTGCCTGAAGCGCTCGCCTTAGTAGTCCGGTGAAGCTGTTAAGACATTGCTTGGTCAATAGCGTAGTCAGTTCGAAAAAAAAAAAAAAATGCAATGGGAAAAGCGGGGTGCTGGGTTTTACACCCTGACTGGGTAGCAACCGCCATATATATGGCAAAAAAGCCCGTTATAGTGATTCGCTTCTGCGGGTCGCGTTTCGGGATCAGCCTGTGCATATCCAGCTTCTCGCAGGCCGGCGTGACAGCGGCGACCGGCGATGGATAGTGTGTCACTC
>MU158716.1:469641-502393 GCA_015888305.1 Antheraea pernyi
TATGCTTGGTACACATATATGTTTCAATAACTCATTAGCTCAGATAGGTCGCGAATTGCATGAGCCAAGCAACAGCTCTAGTCAAGGTGTGCCGTGCACCCTTGAGCTGGTAAAATCGCGCTCGCCTTAAGACCTTCCTATGTGAATAGCGTAATCAGTTTGAGAAAAAAAATATATATATTGAATTGACAGTTAATTAATTTAAATGGTAAGGGTTAAAGGATATATTTTAAAAATATGTATTATATTATTTGTATATTTATTTAATGGTAAAACTACTCTTTAATACAAAATTGTGTAGAACCCATAAACACGCGTAGAACGTACCAACCCTATTTATTTGATCGTAACGAATAGCTATAAGATCTGACGGGGATTTCCACAGGAATATCTTATTACCGTTATGTAAACGCAACGTACAATATTGACAGACAGAAATATTGAGTTCCGATCGGGCCGTCAATGGGAATGGTTGTCCGCTTTGCTGCGCGATACTCGTGATTTAGTGACGTCAGTTATTACTTCGTGAGCGTTCGTTTTCATTGTTCCGATCCGACACACCTGCGTTCTGTTTCTTGGAATTGAGTGAGACCCTTCCTTTGTATTTATTTATTGCCTTGTTTATTTCTTGGTATACTTAATTGTTTACTTAGTTATTTATCTATTTATTTACGTATTTCTTTAATCCTTCAGTCATTTCTTTATATATTTATTTACTTTTCAATTATTTATTTAATTATCTATTTATTTATTTGTTGTCTATTTACACATTTTATTTACTTGTCTCGCGGCCGTATTTCTTGTATTATTTTCGTCTTTTGTTTCAATTTAAACAACTTTCTTAATCCGGACTCGATATAGTCCCATAACTTACGTCTGGCGTGCCCCCCTGCCCCTCAGGCAGGGAGGTTGTTTCGCGGCCCCCTCCCCCCTCAGGTCACCGGGATGGCCGATTTAGAACATGCTGCTAGGTTCCGCGATTACCTGCTTCAGCAGGGTCCGAACGTGGACGTCGCGACCGCGTACGCTAACTTTGCTGCGTTGTTCTCCGAGAACACGCATTACGTCTCTCGCGTCGCGACCGCTAACTCTTTCGCGGCCCTCTCGCCGCAATCCCGTTTGAACGACGTAGATAGGGGGATTTCACAAATCCCCATACCGAGCTCCAGCTCGGAGGCCGGCTCCGATATGGAGCTCGACGTGGTGGCGTCCGACGAGCTGCCCGCGACCGCGACGTCCGAAATAATCGCGACCCCCGCGCCCTCAGCGCACTCCGCGCCTTCTGCGCACGTAGACGACGGTTTTAAAACCGTCACCTATCAAAAACGCCGCGGATCGCGTTCTTCTGACTCCGACCAGGGCTCCGCACGCCCGGTCGAGAAATGCGCCAATATAGATGGCGTTCGGGTGCCGGCTATATTGGCAAACGTAAGACCGCGGGCGAGCAAGCCCAATTCCTCCTCTGCCTCGCTCTCTCAGACAGACGCATCGGGTTCCGTAGCGGCTAAGAAGCCCCGCCCACCTCCCCCTGTAACGATTCAAGATAAGTCCCAGTGGACCTCTATCTCTAACAAACTCAAGTTTTTGAAAATCAATTATACGTCCGCCCTTAGCACTCCGGCGGGCATTCAAGTCAAGTGTCCCGCCATAAGCGACCACCGTGCGCTAACTAAGTTCCTTAGGGAATCGAAGTTAGCTTTTTTCACTTTCGCATTATATATGTTTCAACAACTCATATATGTATGAATGGTTAGCTTAGGTTAGCTCAGATAGGTCGCGAATTGCATTTATCAGGCAACAGCCAAAGCCGAGGTGTGCCGTGCACCCTTGAGCTAGTTGTCAAAATAAAATCGGCTGAGTGCCTTAAGCGCTCGCCTTAGTAGTCCGGTGAAGCTGTTAAGACCTTCCATGGTCAATAGCGTAGTCAGTTCGAAAAAAAAAAAAAAAGTAAATCCAATATTGAAATCCAGATTAACCTACAAACAAACCAACAGAAAAATAGATAAATAACCTAATTCAACATCATACTTGTGATCAGTGCATTTGTAACAGATACCTATCACAAAACTTATATTCTAGCTAAGTATACCCAATATTAAATTGTATTCACAAACATAATATTGTAAATCTTAATCTATCATTGATGTGAGTTTAAAAGTAGTCCCGTGAAGCTGTAGAGGTCTCTTAAACAGGCCAATAGCATAGTCTGTTTGAGAAAAAAAAGAGTTAAAAGAAATATTTTTGTCACTTATTGTGTTATTATTATTTATATAATAATCGATTTGATTTCATTAATATAATTTATCTATTATTTAATGTACTACACAATAAGGATTGTGTTACTAAGATAAATATTCATACAATTTTATGAGTGTCATTTAAAAATTAACTGATGCAATCTTTTGCCTTTTTTAGGATCTCAACTATGCTGAGCAAATCAAATCTTTAAATAAAGATTATTACTGTAAACTGATTTTATTGAAATAAAGCCTATTTGTTAACCTAAGCTATATTTATCCTCATTAAAGACAAAGAAAGTTAAAAGAAGAGTTCCGATCGGACCATCGACGCGAATGGTCGTGCATTCTGCTGCGCTCTACGCTCGATCTCGATACTCGTGAGTTTTTAACTTTCTTTGTCTTTAATGAGGATAAATATAGCTTAGGTTAACAAATAGGCTTTATTTCAATAAAATCAGTTTACAGTAATAATCTTTATTTAAAGATTTGATTTGCTCAGCATAGTTGAGATCCTAAAAAAGGCAAAAGATTGCATCAGTTAATTTTTAAATGACACTCATAAAATTGTATGAATATTTATCTTAGTAACACAATCCTTATTGTGTAGTACATTAAATAATAGATAAATTATATTAATGAAATCAAATCGATTATTATATAAATAATAATAACACAATAAGTGACAAAAATATTTCTTTTAACTCTTTTTTTTCTCAAACAGACTATGCTATTGGCCTGTTTAAGAGACCTCTACAGCTTCACGGGACTACTTTTAAACTCACATCAATGATAGATTAAGATTTACAATATTATGTTTGTGAATACAATTTAATATTGGGTATACTTAGCTAGAATATAAGTTTTGTGATAGGTATCTGTTACAAATGCACTGATCACAAGTATGATGTTGAATTAGGTTATTTATCTATTTTTCTGTTGGTTTGTTTGTAGGTTAATCTGGATTTCAATATTGGATTTACTTTTTTTTTTTTTTTCGAACTGACTACGCTATTGACCATGGAAGGTCTTAACAGCTTCACCGGACTACTAAGGCGAGCGCTTAAGGCACTCAGCCGATTTTATTTTGACAACTAGCTCAAGGGTGCACGGCACACCTCGGCTTTGGCTGTTGCCTGATAAATGCAATTCGCGACCTATCTGAGCTAACCTAAGCTAACTATTCATACATATATGAGTTGTTGAAACATATATGTGTACCAAGCATACATACCTCAACAACTCCTATATATATTTCGTATCGGATAATACTTGGATTTACTATTTTTATTTGCAATACATATTACAACTGTATGAACTATTTATTGCTCATTTTTCTCCTTTTGTTCTATTTGTTACAATGTAATTTTAATGTGCATTAATATTTGAACACAATCCCACATGATTGGTTGAGTGAAGGTGCTTATCACTTAATGAATTGGTAAATGAAACCACTTTGTTGACAGTAGATTCTATGATACTTTATATGTATGAGATCAATAAACTGCAGCACTATTTGGTAATCAGCAGATAAGAAATGAATTTATAAATGAAACCACTTTGTTGACAGTATATTCTATGATACTGTATATATATGAGATCAATAAACTGCAGCACTATTTGGTAAGGAGCAGATAATAAATGAATTGATAAATGAAACAACTTTGTTGACAGTAGATTCTATGATACTGTATATATATATGAGATCAATAAACTGCAGCACTATTTGGTAAGCAGCAGATAATAAATGAATTGATAAATGAAACAACTTTGTTGACAGTAGATTCTATGATACTGTATATATATGAGATCAATAAACTGCAGCACTATTTGGTAAGCAGCAGATAAGAAATGAATTTATAAATGAAACCACTTTGTTGACAGTATATTCTATGATACTGTATATATATGAGATCAATAAACTGCAGCACTATTTGGTAAGGAGCAGATAATAAATGAATTGATAAATGAAACAACTTTGTTGACAGTAGATTCTATGATACTGTATATATATATGAGATCAATAAACTGCAGCACTATTTGGTAAGCAGCAGATAATAAATGAATTGATAAATGAAACAACTTTGTTGACAGTAGATTCTATGATACTGTATATATATGAGATCAATAAACTGCAGCACTATTTGGTAATCAGCAGACAAGAAATGAAACCACTTTGTTGACGGTATATTCTATGATACTCTATATATATGAGATCAATAAAATGCAGCACTATTTGGTAATCAGCAGATAATAAATGAATTGATAAATGAAACAACTTTGTTGACAGTAGATTCTATGATACTGTATATATATGAGATCAATAAACTGCAGCACTATTTGGTAATCAGCATTCAATTTGGCGCAACTAAATTTTCATGCAATGCAGCTATGTATAATTCAGTGCTAAGCTATATCTTATGTAGATATGTAATGTAACATGGAGGGAACAGTTGGAATATTGATTCTCACTTCAACTTTTGTCATAGAGAGATTTAAATATCTAGTCTGATGTAGTGAACTTTATACATAAAGTATACTTACAAAAAAAATTATAAGTATGTAAAAGTATGTTGGAAAGTATCTCCTCTTGAAAAATCCTTTCTTAAGTTGTTCTGAAAATAAAATTAGATTGTTATAGGTGTAAATCGATTTGCAGGGATCTTTAAATATCTGCGTGAAGAAGAAAACAAAGACGTGAGGTATGGAGCTGTTGCTATGGGAGGCCTTACTGGTTTTATATTTGGATTGCGAGGTGGAATAATAAGAGTAAGTGATATAGTTCATAAATTTTTGGGGTTTCTGAAAATCTGATTTTTTAACCGACGAAAAAAGTTATTAGATATTACGTTTAAAAAACATAAAAGTTTTAATAATTTTTGCTTTTCAGTTTTTTCGGCGGTTTATTTTTTTTTTTTAAGTTTTTGTATAATTTTTGATTTAATTCGATTTGTGATTTGTGGCATATAGAAAATGGGACCTTTCTATAAATTATTTAAATGTGTTCTCAAATTTTAAAATACCATTTAATAAAGATATGAACTTGGACATTAATATTATTTGCTTACTTTCTAACATCTCCTATTCATTTATTTATATCTTATGTGATAAGTTTCCATTCATATAGTGAGCATATCGGAATATATATCAAAGCTATATAATAAAGGTGTTAAATGTTAAAAAACTTATTATTTAAAACTGGATTTACTCCTACCGTAATTATCTTCTTGCCATTGTCTTAGCATCATCTGAAAACAACTGGATATATTTTAATCATTTTCTTTTAGTTTGACTTCAGAGATACTTGTTAATATATAAAAGAACATTATCTTCATTGAATACCAAGTAATTAAAGTATTAAGATAATAAAAAATGCAAACGAAGTTGTGGTCATCAGGTAGTCGCAAATAAAAATTAACATATTTTAAATTGTTGTAGATAGCTTACTAACAATTACAAAAGCATATTTTCAATAATTGAAAAATACTAAGTTATTTAGTAACTCTTCACAGATTTTTTGAATGCTAACCGAATACATTTGTTTACACATAGCACATGTTTTGCATTACAGAGGTTGTTCTACGCTGGAGCGGGCACAACAGCTATGGGAATGGTGTGTTTCCCTGAAGAGACTAAAGATATCTACAAAAACAATTCAATATTAGCCAAGAAATACATAAATATTGCGTACAACTTTCTATATGGAGGTAAATTCTAATTTAGAATAATTGATAAATATCCAACAAGCTCAAGAGTCTATGATGACATAGTTTAAATACTAAAATCATCGAAGCGGTAATGATAAATTTATAAACTGATAATAAATTAATACAAGATCGTACTTAATGTATTTTATAGTATACCAGGTGTTAGGTTTGTCGCTTACAATATTCTAATAATGGTTTATGGTGACATTTAAGATATAAAATAATAATATCAAAACAAATACTAATAAACAACAAAGAGAACCTTAGTTAAAGTTTGTTCTAAGACTAGCTAGCTAATACATATTACACATTAATTTAATAAGTACTTTGCAATTTATGGTCACCTTGTAGTTGATATATGTCACATAATTTACTATTAACGGAAAAAGATTTTAAAATAAATAAAGTCATAGGCTATGAGACGCTTCTATCTTGACTATAGAGAGAAAATATTTACTAAATTTCTAATTTGGGATTCATATGTTTGTATGTAACAAACATATAACATAAGATTTTATGTGTTTATATTTATTTAGGATTTTTTTTATATTTATAGTTAAACCAGGTGACCCTCAGCTAGAAGTGAAATTCCCTGAGCTGTCTTTCCCGAAAGACTTCTCGGAGTTTCTCGACATGACTATTTCGTTAGCTTCTACAATAAAGCAGGCGGTCATGCCTCCACCGAAAGAAGCGTCCTCGGCTGTTGCATCAACCGATTCTAAACCATCAGAAAAGCAGAATTAGGTAGAGTTTTGATTTGAGTCAGTGTTGTCACGTGCTATGTTTTGTGTTTGCATGATCGATGCTTATATTTTGCTTATTAACACAATCTCTAGATTTCTTCACCGTTGTATAATATTTAGAGACTATTGAGAGTATAAGGATTAGAGATTTTTATGAATTACAAAAATGACATTAAATGCAATTGATAATGTTTTAATGAAAAAAACATAATAAACTTTAAATGGCTTTAAAATTAATTTTCCATGTCTATGCATACAAAATTAAATAACATACCAAAAGGAAGTACAATAAATTATATATCAATATAGTAATAATTTATAATGTTAACTAGCGGGCCCGGCAGACGTTGTCCGGCCCTGATTATAAAACAATCCTTGACTAATTATATACCAAAATGTTCCTCATGAATCACTTTGTGAACTGGTAAAGAACCACATGAAGATCCGTTTAGTAGTTTTTGAGTTTATCGCGAACAGACTGACAGACGTAGTAGGGGGACTTTGTTTTATACTATGTAATGATGATATATATGTATCTCTCTCTTTTCCAATATCTACGCAACTTATTTCTTATCTGGTACTACTACGAAGCACCGCCATCTTTCAAATCTTATGCAAACTTTTTTTATTGTTAATTTGCCGATATAGTATAGAAATAATTGTACTAGATTTTTTAAACAAACTAAATAATAATCGTTTTTATTCTGAGCAATGAATTGTATAATTTTCACTGTTGTATTGATTCTTGTAAAGATACCTAACCGTAAATATACTACAAATGTTAAAATCTAAAATAGTGACTACCTATTTGTAATAATAATTACGTGCGATAGAAATAGGTGATATTAAATATGCTAGATTCATAAAATTAGAAATACTGATTTTAAAGGAATCAAAGGCTAACATTAATTCTTTTGTTAAATATTTTGCCTTAACAAATAAGCATATTCGCAATTCTCCGTAGAACCTTTTTGGCTAGTAAAATAATAATTCTAGTGTTAAAATTTATGATGCTACATATAAATTATTGATAGATGATTTCTTGTTAATTATGTAACAATAACTTATTAATAATGACTAAATTTTTAATTTATAAACTTAATGTATTACTTTCATATCATAACAGATTATTTTCGTGTGCATGTTGTCACTTGTAAAAGTTTTTTAAATACTTATTTATCACTATAATTAAAATTGTAATTTTGAGACTATGATTTATATTATAGGATCTTTTGATTATATTTTAACTGAAATAAAGTATAATGCTGATTGTTATTCTTCTATATTCTTCATATATATTATATAATATGATAATACATGATAGTATTTGTATATATATATATATATGTATTAACAGCTCAATATTTTCTTTTTGTTTTATAAAAAAAACGCACTATCAAATATTGAAAAATTGATTTTATTGAAAATTGGTAATACATTGCTAGCTTATGATTTTTCAGCACGTTTGTATGTGCATGGATATCTATTTTTTATTGTACATGTATCTATAGCAAATGTATTCAACTTTACAGATGACTTGTTGACTGACGATGAAAACGACAACATAGTGACCAGTGAGTTATTTCATATATGTTAAATTTAATTACTTGCTTCTTAGAGACTTGCATTTATTTTACTATAATGTTCGCACTAACATATTTTTACAAATAAGTATGCAAGATAGACGTAATAATATGTCGTTATGGTAATTTCAATAGTTTTGCAAATAAAAATATACTTTTTTTACATCATAGGAGTCAAACGGACAGATGTGTCACCTGATGTTAAGTGATCACCATTGTCCATAGACACTTGCAACACCAGGGGAGTCACAAGTGCGTTGCCAACCTGTCTTGGCGGTGAGGTGGAGTAAGGGGAGGGGAGGTGTGCTTCCGGCGCTCTCACTGACCGAAAGAAACGCTACAATACAAGCACTGTTACTTCACGTCGGTTTTCTGTATGTCGGGTGATACTACCTCGGACGAGCCGGTCCATTCATGCTGAAACCATTAATAATAGCTTCAGCGTAGCTCTACCACTTACTATAATAGAAAATACTAAATAATCACTTAAATTAAAGTGTAAACAGACATATATTTGTATGAATATATAAAACATATCATATTTAAACGAAATATTCTGTATTTTATTATTTGTGGTAAGTTTTGATCTTATCATGACATAGAAAATATTACTCATACCAATTTTTGGAGTTAAATCATTTATATTATGTTTCATAACTACAGATATATCTGTGATATATTTCTCTAACTTGTTTATAATTCTTACTTTCTAATAATTAAATAATCGAAATAATATATATCGAAATAATTAAATAATATTGTAATTATATAATCGATCGAAAATATTAAAATTATAAAGCTTCACTAATCAGTTTGATTATTCCCTCACCGCATATATTTTACTATTATTTGTCAATATTAATGCATTTTATTTTTTATTTCAGCGCCATGATTATGAAACTGTTGACAGTAATTTTAAAGGATATCGTGTTAGTGAAATATAGCTATTTATTATCTACGAATTATTGCAGTGTAACTATAAAATCGAAAAACATAGTTGTTATCAAATAAATGAATTATTTTACGATTTTATAAAATGTGTTTTATTAATCAGCCTCAAAATAGTCTAATAGGTTTTATACAGTAGTTTAATGGCCCTTATGAATCGTGGTCAAAATTCCTTTTGAGTGTTTCAAAAAAGTCAGAGTTATGTAGGTATAAAGTTTTGGCGGGATTCTAGTCTGTCGTGTAGTGGCTTTTATGTTTTATACGTAATAGTGCGCTATTTGGTTCTGTCTATATTAATAATATTATAAATAGGTAGTTTGTGAATTTGTGACGTTGTAGGGGTTGATCTCAGGAACTACTGGTCCGATTTGAAAAACTCTTTCAGTGTTATATAGCTCATTTATGGAAGATGATTAGAAAGTAAATATCATCGCGCTAAAACCAATAGGAGCGGAGCGCCAATGAAGAATGTTTCAAAATCGGGCTTTTTTTTTCTCTTGAGCGCTTCGGCTGTTTGTTACCGTTAGCCCAAAGTAACTATTCCACGCGGACGAAGTCGCGGACAGAGGCTAGTCTTCTATATATACGAATAAAATGTTTAAGGTCTTCCCATGTACACGCATAATACAAAAACTACTTGAATAGATTTCGATCATTTTATTAATTTTTACTTATTAAACACTTAGTTCTCGTTTAAAAAATGTCACGTTTTTGAGAAACTACGACTTTTACCAGTTCAGTAATGGGCAAGCGGTGTGATGCGCATGCCTAGGAGAGGGGATGTAAAGTTATGACATTGTTCACTAACGAATCTTGTAAGCAAATATTTTTTCTTTAGATTCTTTGTCTTTTCCTGTATACATAACACATATTGTTAAAATAATAAACAACGCAGACGAAGACGCAGGTATTCCTTGGTTATTTTTTACAAATGATTGACATAGTCTTGGATGATGAGATACCATTCTGTTGTTGGAACACTGAAGTCATCTCAAAAAAAGGATTCTATGTCGTTTGTATAAGCTCAAATTAAATCGTTCAGATTTTACTTTGTAGCTTAAAATGTTTTTAAAAAAACTGTCGTAATTTATTTCACACTTTTTTGCTTCATAGGCACTGAAGTAAAAGAGGATTTCAAGAATGAACATGTATATAATAGTTAATTTACTGGCATAACCGCGCAACCTTTTTAAAATGTCTTATATTATTTGTCGACAAACTCTGGACCTTTAATATAGAATACTAGCGGGCGCGGCGGAGTTGTCCCGGCCTGATAATTAAAAAGACGTGACAAATTATATACCTAAACCTTTTTCGTGAATCACTTTCTTTATCTACTGGTGAAAACAGCGTGAAAATCCGTTTAGTAGTTTTTGGGTTTATCGCGTACAGACAGACAGACATTGCCGAGGAGTTTGTTTTATAATATGTAATGATATCAATTTTTAAAGCGAATTAAAATGAACTACTTGATTTAAGCCTAGAGAGTTTTAGACATACATGAATTGTTAACAAACTAAACTATCAATAATACAAAACACTATCATAATATAATATATGTAAGCATTTTGTTCTGTGTCAACATCTGAAACAAACTATATTAAAGGAAAATGAATATTCGTGAAACATTATTTCACCTACTACTGAAACATCGGCGCGGCGTTGCGACATCGATCTCTCTAACTCTAAAGATGCAAAATACATGGAGAAATGTAAATGGAGCCAGGAACACCTGTACAATATTTATGCAGCAGATAAACATAGAATTATTCAATAAATAAAAATATTTATATACTTCATAATTCATTTATTGTTATATAAAATTGAACTACGATTACGCAAATATCATTTCTTCTCTCCTCTTCTTCGTTACCACTGTGCCAGGCTTGTGTTGAGCTTCAGGATGATTCATTAGTTCCGGCGGACATGTTGATGCAGAACTAGCTAGAAGAACTTGTTTCAAATCATAGAACACAGCAGAATCTTCCTTTGTAACAAATGATATAGCTTTACCTGTCTTACCTGCACGACCCGTACGACCTATACGATGAGTATAGTCCTCTATAGATTTAGCCATATCGTAATTAATTACAACGCTTACATCTTTGATATCAATACCACGACCAGCAACATCAGTTGCAACCAGTATGTCTTTCGAACCGTTTTTAAGGCTAGCCAATGCAAAGTCACGTTGTTCCTGACCTTTACCACCATGTAATGTACAAGCGTTGAATCCCAGCTTCTCCAAACCCTTTGCAAGTACGTCTGCACCTTTCTTTTGATTGACAAAAATTATTATGGGCGGTTCGACATTACGCTGTAGTGTTTCTGTTAACTTCCTACGTTTCTCATTCTCACCAATCATGTATACAATTTGTTCTGTTCGATCTACAGGTTTACCAACAGAACCAATGTACACTATAGCTGGTCTTCTGAGGTAACTCCTTGCCAAACGTTCCACTGCAGGGGGCATAGTGGCAGTAAACATCACAGTTTGCCTGTATTTCTTTTTGGTATTGTAATTAGCGAGTAAAACAGAAGCATCCTCAGCAGCATCAGTGTCAGGTTTCACATTTGACACAGGCATGTATTCTAGAATTTTCTGGACATCAGGTTCAAAACCCATGTCAATCATTCTATCGGCTTCATCAAGTACAACATAAGTGCAACGGTTCAGAACTAAATACCTATTATCTAAGACATCAATGAGACGGCCAGGGGTAGCGATAACAATTTCACATCCCAACCTCAACTTGAAACCTTGTTCTTCTCTTGAAAGGCCACCGACAACAACAACTGATGTTATTCCCAATGGAATACCAAATTTATTAGTTTCTTCCTCTATTTGCTGAGCTAACTCACGAGTCGGAGCCAAGATAATAGCATAGGGACCTTGGTCAGCATCTTCCATGCGCTCACTTTTTGGTAGTGATTGAATCCAAGTCAATAGAGGAATAAGGAAAGCTAAGGTCTTACCAGATCCAGTTTCAGCTACACCAATGATATCCCTATTTTGTAAACCAATAGGTATGGCTTGCCTCTGGATCGGAGTTGGACTTTTGTAACCAACTTTGTTAATAATTTCCATTATATCCTGGTGGAATCCAGCTTCCTTCCATGAACGTACAGGATTTGGAATCCTACCTCCTTTGATTGTGATATTATAATCTTCTCTGAAAATTCTCCAATCTCTTTCAGTCATCTCATCCATATCCTTTTCAGACCAATGACGGTCATCCCATTTCTGCTTGTCTTCCTTTCTTTTGACTTTCTTCAAACGTAACTTCTCTTGTTCCTTCTCCAATTCAGTCCGACGTTTTTCTAAAAGGTTTCCATAGAATCTGCTGTGATCTTTTTTCTGTGCTTTAATGTCTATGCCTGCAATATGACCACGACCAAAGAATTGTACCTGGTGTCTGTCTTTATATAGAACATTATAATCATTTGATGTATCTTCAGATGCATCCCAATCAAAAACAAATTTTCTGTCATTCAACCTCCTCACTCTCCGTTTCTTTTTTACAATCCCAAGGTACCTAGCTTTGATGGCTTCTTCTTCTCTCTCCTTGTCCTTGGTCTTTGATGATTCATCATTATTATCCTTTTTACTTTCTCTGCGATCTAAATTGGCTTTTCTCTCTTCATATTTTCGATCTCTCTCTTCACGCCTCTCACGTTCTTTTTCTCTGTCACGTTCTTCTCTGTATTTCTTATCCTCATCCTTTTTTGAAGAACCTGTCAGATCTATAGTAGGAATACCAGGTCTTTCAACATTAGCTCTAATAGCTTCTACTTGTTCCCTACGTCTTTCCAAAGCCAAAGCTGCTCTCTGCTCTTTTGTTAAAAATACAGGTTTACTTCGAGCTTCCTCTTCAGCTTTTTTCTTTGCAAGTAGCTCTTCCAGAGACAACGGTTCTTTCTTTACTGGTTTCTTATCTATGTTATCTGTCTTCTCTTGTTCTTCTTCGTTGTCTTTGACATCATCGTCTTTTTTGCTTTTAACCTTATCTTTTTCATCATTACGCCGTTCTTTCTCTTTGAAATCGCGCTTTTTAGGGCTTCGAGATCGAGCGCGTTCTTTACGCAATGGGCTTTTGGATCGTTCTCTCTCCTTTTTAGAAGGACTTCGAGACCGGTCTCTCTCTTTTCTGGGGCTTTTCGACCGGTCTCTACGTTTTAATTTGTCTCGATGGGATTCACGGTCATCGTATCGATCTCTATCGCGTCTCTCTCTGGAACGTGATCGTCTTCTCTCAGGGCTTCTGTCTCGAGCCATAGTATGTAACAAATGGCTTCTTTTGGAATTATTTCTTACAATTCACAAACAAATATTTGTTAACTCCCTACAATTTCGATATACAAATGTCAGTTTTAATATACAGACTAAACGTAAGAATAATATAACATAAGTTATATATTAGTGCTGCAATATATATCACACGTTATATCATTTATATTCATCTACAGCACCTGTTAAATATTTCAGGTGCATTATATAAATGTTAATAGACTATCTTATGTTTTAATTATATAAGATAATATATCTTTGCCACAACGAATCTATGTTTCGGAAAGAGATATGTAAAGGATATATATAATAAATAATATATAAGGATATATATATATATATAAAGAGATATATATAAAATTACCGTGACTCGAATAATCAACTATTAATAAGAATCTTAAAATCTAACGAGCTTATATGAGTATGAGTACTTATATGAGTTATTACAAGCATACATACCTCGACTCTCTCAACTTTTGTGTCAGATATTTTTTTCTCAACTATTTCAGTACGATAAGGGAAATATAAAAGTGTGTGTGTACTAATGTACACGCGTTAAAAATTATACTTTTTTAGCGTAACAAGGTAAAAATCTATTCAAAAATTTTATCTGTCACCTTATTCTACGTTTGTAGAAAAAACGACACTAACAATAGAAAAAGATGATTATAGCTAACTTCAGGGTGTCGGTTTTACGTGACGCTGTGCGCGCGCATCGTAAAAATTTACTCTCATCATTTTTCACTAACGCGCCAAAAGAAGTATAATTTTAAAAGTAAAACCCTTCCACTTTCATGTGTAAGATGGTGTGCATGCACGTGTGTGGAGGTGATATGTATAATGTTGTTGCAGTGACGTAAGAATTTGTGTCACTGCATCGCGCGGAGCCATAAAAGACCGGTATGATTTAAATACTAGAAACCGTAGTTTCCCGTGGTCATCCCATATCTCAGACTGAGTAAAATTAGTAACAATCTTTTAAGTTAGATTTTACAACAAAGTCATAATGCATATTATTGATTTACCGGACTGTAAGTGTAAACGCTTAATTAAGAGAATTTTCTATTAAAAGAGTGGATCAATGTATGAACAAGGTGATGTCTGGAATTGACGCCTCTCTCTCTGTGCATCTATTAAAAACGACTTTAACGTTGATATATATTTTTAAATATATGTACGTTAAAAGGATTAACCCGATTGACCCTCTTGCCATTGCTTCTTGATGACTAGATTATTTTTCGACCCGGTACAGTGGTAATTTCAACGTTCATAAATGCCATCTTAGGGCCAAAATTGAATTGTGTTTGTGATTTAGTATTTATGTCCAACAATGTCAAGCTTTAATCTACTTTTAATAACCCTAAAATTGCTTTGTGTGAAAAATGGTGGTAGAGCCACGCTGAAACTATTACTGGTTTCAGCACGAATGGGTCGGCTCGTCCGGGGTAGTACCACCCTCTCACAGAAAACCGACGTGAAGTAACAGTGCTTGCATTGTTGCGTTTCGTTCGGTCAGCGAGAGCGCCGGAGGCCCACCTCCCCTCCCCTTTCCTCTCTCCTCTCCCTTTTCCTCCCCTAACCCTGTCCCCCAAAGAGTGGCAACACACTTGCGACTCCTCTGGTGTTGTTAGTGTCCATGGACGGTGGTGATCACTTAACATCAGGTGACCCATATGTTCGTTTGCCATCTATGACATAAAATAAAAAAATAAAAAATTTGTTTAATCATATTTTCACGTATCCACCGTAGCTTAGTGTTTTCTATAATCATGTCGTCTAAAATATAGCATGTCGTGAAAAATCACCCATGATATTATAGTTACAAAAACGAATAATTTCACGACGTTAAAGTTATATGACTTGTTTCGTTTTAACTATTAGTAGTGACTTGGTCTGGAATAGGGGTGTTATTTAAAATACAAATCGATTTCCAATTGTTAAATATATATGTATATAAAAACAATTTTAAATAATAAAAATATATATATTTGCAGTGTATTGTTTAAGTATTATTATTTAAGTTTAAGTTATGCAGTGATAATCCACGTATATTATCAGGTTCATAAGTATTTGTACTTTAGACATCTACAGGCACGTATGCCTTTCTTGAAGGCATATTTTCAAAAGTGTATGGTTCTTTAGCGTATGACTTTAGACTATGTTTTTGTTTCAACAATGTTTTCTTAAGTGAAACTTAATCAGTTTTTTTATTGTTATCGAACTAAGTACACGCCAATGGTCTGATGGGTTTTCACAGCTCCATCGGATTAAGTTTAATTGGTCATCTTAAAGAAGGTATAATGTAGATACATCATTTTGGGTTGCATTTTTATATATGTTTTGAAAAAAATATTACCGTGTTAAAAGCTACATTTCTCCTTCCATTAATTTATTAGTCCTTAATATTTGATGTTTTGGGATAACTAGGATTCTTAAATCAGACATAGTAAGTCAACTATTTTTTTATAGGCCCGAATACTTTAGAGATGCCCTTGCATTTATTTTATTTTCGCAATTACTCGATGGAGACGATGTATATGGGAACAGGTCAAACCACAAGCACTGACAATTACGTTTTACCATGAAGGCGTACCACGAAGTTCACATTATGTTCTCATTGTTTTTTTCACACGTTTTCTTATATCATTGTTGGTGTGTACCAGCCTCTGGTACAACTATTAAAATAACATAATATATATTTAAATGCAGCAAACTTTATTAAACCATTGAAATGACTAAATATTAAAATACATGTGTCGACAAGTCCGTGAATAGTCGAACTGTCTATCTTTTCAAATCGTTCCAAACATAAACTCATAGTTTATAAGTAATAAAATACTTTTTACAAACTTCAGTACACTACAATTATCATTTTTTTTAAATATGATTAGTATCACTTATATTTTGTTAAGAAACAAAATGTAAGTGTAATAATACTTTTTTAATCTGCTGACTATCGTTTCAGTATTGATGGAAATAGCGCTTGATATTACGAGCTCGAAAAACAAAGGATTTAAATCGTACTACTTGTATGATGCAATCAAATTTTTGCGAATAAATTAGTATTGAAATGCTTAGTCCTGTAGTGTCGAATTTGAAATTTTTGTTGTTTGTAGTTCTATTGAAACTAACAAAATGTATTGTCATTTTGTATATGCCAAAAATAATATATAAAAAAACCTTTAGACTTTATTTTGCTTTTAAAATAATTTTATTGGATTGCAAAAATTTAAATGTACTTGGATCTACCAAATGGAATTAATCATTAAATTGCTAAACATCAAAAGTAATCCGCGCGGTTTACGTTGATGTTTTGTACAGATTTGCTATAATTAATGGAAAGGTCAATATTAAATTTATATAATAATCGATTCTTATAAACCGTTACCCAATATTATTCTGTGACTACCCTAGTCAGGAGCAATTAGTAGTGACGGACACAGAGTAGGGCTGTTGATATTTTTAAAAATATCGGATTTTCGATATATCGATATTTATAAAAATATCAATATCGGGCTTCGATATATCAAAAAAAAATATCGATATTTCGATATATCGATATATATCGGCTTTATTAAAACAACTACTTAAAATTAATTTACAGTTTTTAATACAGTATATTTGTACAATGTATAATTATAAATGTTTTAAAATATTACATTACAGTTCTAAGGGCCACTTGCACAATCGTTTTTCAATCATATTTATAATTGCATTATTAATGTTTTATCTAAATAAGATAATTATGTGTACCAATATTTTTGAGCCCATCGGACACCAAGTTTTTTCAGTAGGGGTGATCTACTGATATGGCCGGTGTAATATCATTTCAATGTCTGCAGGTTCGAACCCCGTCGTGACTACAACTATTTTTTCAAAATTCACGTACATTTACTAATTTAAATTGGTAACACTACCAATTAACGGTGAAAGAAAACATCGTAAGGATACCTAAACCTGAGAAATGTTCTCATAGTACTACTATATGTGAGAAAACATACAACTGTGGATTACTCAGTTTGAAATCGCCAATAAGTCGTGGACTGGCGTGGTGATTACGCCTATACCTTCTTTCGGGAAGAGGCCTATGGCCCTGAAGTGGGCCTCTTACAGGCTGATGTTGAATATTTTTCAGTAAGAGTTTTTTTTAAATACTCGTTACTTTATATGTTCAGCTGCTTCACTACTAAGATTACTATAACCAGCCTGCTCCAAACTCCGGTACCTCGGTTCATTGATCCACAACGACGGCGGCGTGGACAATAACAGAAGGAATAGGATAAATACAGGATGCACGAAATGGCGAAGGATGTTTAGGGTATCTTGCGTTCCACAAATGCACTTGAAACTCATGGGGAAGGAACATAAAACTATTTTAAGTCATAGTCTACTGCTTGCATTTGAGTGCTGGAAAAACTGTACGCGGCAGAGATGCGATTGTTAACATGTGTGGTGTAACTAGAATTTATAAAATAAAAATGTATCAAATAAAGTTTGAAAACATCATCAGTGACAGAGAAGTATAGGAATAATAGGTTAGCATGATACGGGCATGACATAAAGAAATATGAAAGACTTATAACTGGAATAGTTAAGTATGAAGGTGGAGATATATAAGAGTAGAGGAGACCGAAAAAGGTATGGATACAGTGTGTGAAAAGTAACATGGGTATAAAAGGTGTAATTTTTGAGATTATGTCTGATAGAGGAGAGTGGAAAAGAGAAACATATTGTATCGACTCAACCTAAGTGGGATAGCGGTAAGATGATGATGTATATAATAAATAATATCGACCGCCGATATCCAAATTTTAATATCGAAATATCGATATATCGTCCAAAAAAATATCACTAATTAATATCGATATTTTAAAATAAAAATATCGATATTTCGATATATCGATATTTTACCAACAGTCCTAACACAGAGTACTTTATATTGACAGATATTATCTATATAAAAGCTTTTGTTTGTGTTCTTGGTTTACATTCGTTTTTGTGAAATAAAACTTGTAGGCAACAATTTTTGTATCACTTTAAACTTCAATATATATGTTAGTGTTATGGAAACCAACGATAAATATAAGGTTTATTTAGCAACCGCCGCTGTAGCAGTAGGTTGTGCATGTGTAACATATATTGTGAGAAAACATTATTATAGAACACGTAATGCAGTGGACGCTTTTAATTATTTAACTATTAAGACGGTGACTACAGAAAAGACTTGTGATGAAGTCGTTGGTGAACTGCGAAGGTACGATCTTTTTACAACCTAAAAAGTTGTTTACAAATACGAACCAATCTTCTTGGTTGAGTGAGTGAAGTATCGTATATATAGTATAGCAAAGAGTACATGTCCGGTTATAACTTAGTAAAATTATGATTATACACTGCCGTTAGATGTTTCGATGCTAGTCAGACATTATTCATCTCAATACGTTTACGTTTGTTAACCAATTTGGAGTAAAACACCAGAAATAGTACAAACTAAATAGATAGTATAATTTTGCACAAATAAATTTCAAACAAACTATGATTTTACAAATTCCCACCCAATATTTGTAACATGGTAGTTGTTTGAGATTACTAGAGAGTATAATAATTACCCTATATTTCTATAAAACATTTCCTGATACTACGAATTTAAGTTCCTTTTTCGTCTTTCTATTTTAGTAACCAATCCTCTTTAATACTTACTAAATAATTACTAATTACTTTACTATAATTATCATGTTGGTAAATATTTTAAAGTATATTAACATGTTCCTTGCCAAGCCATTTTTGCCTGACAAGTCCTTCACGCCATTTGATATTTTATCAAAGAATAAATGTATTATAATTCTGTTTTTTCAAACTGTCTATACTATTGCCCCAATGGGCGTTCACAGCTACATCGGACTACATCATGTATTATCATACAATATTACGTTACAATATCATAACATAACATAAGTAATTCTTTCATTCTCAATGGTCATCAAATTGTGTACACCCAGTGGTACATGTAGCCTAAACTTCAAATCTAACATGTACCAACTGTGGTATATGTGGCACAGTATGTGTTAACTAAATGGAACTTGCTAGAACATTCTGGAGAGTCTTTGTGAGAATGTAATAGAATTTACTTTTGCACAATAATCAAGTTATATAGTAATATGATGAACACAAGATGGCATCAATATTACACAATATGTGGTCAAATAATACAATAAAAAACCAAAGCTACTGCATGGCAGATTAAGACCCCACCAAAATTTGTTTAAAAGCCTTACACTGCTTTGGGAAACCTCAAAGATGAATAACATACACTTTTATAGATAATGCTTCTTGGATAGACATTGAAAAGAATTGATGAGCATACTCATCATGCTCATAAAATCCAATTTTGTTTATGAATAAAAAAGCTTAAAATGTATACATGTATATGTGAAATATTGTAATTAATCTAGCATTATTGATCTATTAATGACTCTTATAAAGAAATAATATAATTGATAATATTTAAGAGTTATTCTAGTATTGATTTTCTGAAGTATCCTATAGAAAGGGGAGATTTGCTTGATATAAAAAAACACTTTAGACCTTTGAACTATCCATTCTAGTTGTTTTAAATTGAGATCTTTGGAAATTTTAGAAATATTTTCGATATATTAGTAATAATACTAGAATTGCCATTAATATTTTTCAGATAAAGTTGTTTAGTCCATAAGATATTTTTACTACTTTTATATTTCATATTAATTTATTCCTAGTGTATTAAATGCTATGCTAATTTTGTAAAAATATTATGCTGATTACGTTCTTAGAATACATCTTAGAGCTAAAGTGAATTGGAAAAATATAACTGTTTGGAAATACCTAGTCTTAACACTTTCATCATTCATAAAAGGTTTACTTTGTGTATTCATGAATTTTTTTTATTTTCCATACATATAGGTTTACCCGAAAACATTTTCCTCTTTCATCATAATAATAGTTATGTATTTTTCCTCATTCAAATGCTATGGGGGCTTATTGAATATGCTTCTAATTTTTTTTTAAATTGCAACAGTAATAGATTAATTCAAATTGGCTACTGCTTTAGACTTCTTTAAATTACCTTATTAAATTTCTCTCTTGAAAATTCATCTGAATAACTTACAAATAACCCCCTGATCTGTGAACAATGATGTTGTGAGATGCATGAATATAACCTATCTAAATATTACAAAGATCTAAATATTACCAAGAATCTATATATATATATATAATAAGAATGTAAATCTAATGTGTCTGTACATTTTAGATTTTTATGAATAAAATTATTGTATGTTTCTTGGAATAATGCATTTCAATCATTTGTAGAAATGTCTGTCTGTCTGTTTGTTTGAACACGCATCTTTGCTAAAGTACTGCTTTCATTATAAAACCACAACAAGAAAATCATAATTAAATGCATACCCTTGAGTAATATTTAGTCTTTGTTCCATTAAAATCGGTTCACTCTATCAAAAGTTATTGTAATTTTAATGAGGATGCGACTTAAATACTAGAGAAAAGTAGATAAGTAAATGGACTTTAATGCATTCAATTGTTTTAATTTGTCACTGTTTTTTTTTACTGTGTGTCGCGGGCACAGTAACACACTTGTTAGTAATAATAAGAGAAAAAGTATTCGAAAATAGTTAAGTATATTTTACACGTCTTTATGCAATAAGTTGATAAAGCACGCCATTCATATGCAACTTGATAATGCACAGGGCAATACGTCTAAAACGCTTTATAACTGAATCTGTATTCTTTTTTTCGCCATTTAGTTTTACAACAGATTATAATTCAAAATCAATGAAAATCATAAAATAATGTATTCAAATTAGGCTCTAAGAAGGCGCTTATGAATGTCAAAACTAACACCAGTTCGGAAAACAACCCAGTCATCGGGAAGAACCGTTAAGAAAATCGATCAGGTTTATCTTTTTAACGATCGTTTTTACTGGATGCATAGTGAGAGGCGTCAAAGGCAAATATCACCATCGTTCGCATATTGATCCATCCTATAATAAGCCATTGGATACGAAAATCCGCTTGAATTTGCACTTCAATTTAGAGTTCGCAAATCGATAATAAACTTTGGAATTTTGTAGTAAAACATAACACTATTACCTAAAGAGCTGTTACTGGTTTTACTGCGTCTGAAACATAGGATGACCAGTTTGTCTCAGTTTCTAATACTTAGGTCATGTGGGTCTTTTACGAAATCCAAGTTTTCAAAGATTGTGTGGACATACATTAAATTATTAAGAATGTATTGGAAGGGTTGAGAAGAAGAAGAAGAAACTTAATCTTTAATGATTTGCCAGGTCCCATATTGTATTTGTAATAAAAATATGGTGTCTACCTCAGCTGCTGTCCCGCACATCAAAATACCATAAGACATTAAGATATGGAAGTAAGCTATGTAGACTAACCTAGCAGTGGCAGTGCCTAATAAACTGTTACTCGTTTTATTAAGTCTGAAACATAAGATGACCAGATTGTCACAGTTTCTAGTACTATAAGACAAAATATAAAGATGTTCTAAATAGAACAGAATAGATCTGAGGCGCGCTTTATATTTCTTTTAATAAAGTATCGTGGAAATTGTAATGTTGACGTAATTATTCGAATGTTTTGATAACGTTGGAGACTGATTATATTTAGAATCCACATCGCTTCTGATTCTAATGGTCGAAGACTCATTCTTGGTTTATTTGTAGCGAGCTCACATACAGGGTGTAAACCAGAGGTTCCCAGACTTATTTTCTCATAGACCACTTTCAAAATTTAGCTGGTACCGGTGGACCCCCTGCTGCTACATTTTTACCATATTCCCAAAACTCCAGAAAAAATGTGAAGAGTAGGTCTAACTATGGAAATTTGCGTTGCATACTAAATATGGAATATGCAAGTTTTTACAAGTAACAATCGCTGAGATTCTATAAAATATTATCTGCCTACATTGATAGGTGAAGTCAAACCAACATTTTAGTTCTTCACTATCGAAAGTAGATACATTTTCGTGGACCCCCGCTTATGAATTGTGTACCCCCACTTTTTTGTCACGCTAACGAAGATCCCCACTTTGGGAACTAAAAATGTAAACGAAAATAACAATATTAAAGCGTAGCTGCATTATATGATTAGGCCTTGTTAAAAATTAAACGATATTTTCTAGGAGGTGTAGTGAACACAGAGCCCTTGGATTTGACTGCGAATGGGTCACGGAACACGGTAGGCGTAATCCCGTGGCCTTGGTACAACTGTCCTCTCTCGACGGTCTCTGCGGATTGTTCAGATTGGCGGACATGGAGACGCTGCCCAATTCTCTGAAAGTAAGTCATATTTTTTATATGTCATAGGCACATTTTTTGTAGACTTGCTTTTATTATAATGCTAGATGACAATCTTAAATTGTCTACTATACCGACGTGAATGACGATGCAATTGTAGGTGGATCATCCGTCGGGCCGTGGACGCTCCGGCGCGGGATATTATGGATTATAAATGAAAAATGACTATAAAATATGAAAATAAAGCCGCCTTACAGGCAATAATCTCAGTTGGACCTAGTTAGACTAAACTAGGTCTAGGAGTAAAGTCTGTAGAAATGAATAAAAAAAAACTTAATATGTAAAAAAATCTCAAATATAGCTGGAGGAACACATTAAGAAGTAATCAATTAAATTCAAAAGCGGTAGTTAACCAGGTACAATACTTGGCGGTTGATTTGGCACGTCGGAGAAAAGAGAGACATTCGGCTAAGATCGTCTGGGTTTAGTTTAGTAAAGCGTTCTCTCTCGCACAGCGTAATGACTACGATAGACAAAGACAACGCTATACGATACCGAATTTAGCCGAATATCTCGGTCTTCTCTTCGAGTGTCCTAATAAAAATCCAGGTACTGTAATTTATTCTATGCTATTCCAGTATGTGATTCAGGTCAAATAAATTTAAAATTGAACTAATTGGTAATAAACTATTTTAAAGTATGCACGACCGTGTGTATTGGCGTAAATAATCGTTGACAAATTCTTTCTGGATACACGTTAATAAAAAATTAAAAGCGTTTTGAACCTGAAAACTAGAGTTTTGTCGTACACATCTTGAGAAATTAGACTCAGTGGAGTCTATAATTATATATACCTACTAGCGGACCTGGCGGACGTTGTCCTGCCTTGATAATAAAATAAATCCTAAAAGTCAACCGCAACGCCACCTACCGGGTCCAATTGTGAATCTAAACCATTTTCGGATCCACTGGAACACGCACACAAAGTTTTATTAAAATCGTTACAGCCGTTTAGGAGGAGTTTAGTGACATACACACGCACAGAAAAAATGTATATATAAAGATAACTAGCTGACCCGACCATGCATTGCTGTGGTTCAGTTATTACACGCTGAATTAAATAAAATACGTGCACCTTAGTATAAACTGGAGTTGAAAAGAAATTAAAAATTATAACGTAGCGCCATCTATGAGATATATATAACAGTCGGTCCCATAGCTTTCTGTTAACAAACTAATTTAAAGCGCCTTCTGTTCGAGTCTTATGAAACTTACAGTCAATAACAATAATCAACATTTATAATCACTTAAATTGTAATTCAAGAATATTTAGGTCATTAATCGAAGTATAAATTATCCTATTGCTCAAGATGGACTAAATTATACATTAATGCCAACTTGCATGAAGATTAATTAAGTAATTTCGGAGTTCATCGTAGACAAACACATTTCAAATTGAGTTTAATATTTTACGTTATTTTTGAAGATTTTCAAATTTTGTACATGTAAAATGAAATATTTTTAACATAAAAATAAATAAACCGCATTCGATGTGAAAAACTAATAAGGCACTAAAAATAACTGAATTATTAAATTAACCAAATTAAATATCTTATGCCACAATTGGCGAAAAAAACGATTAACATATATTTAAAAAAAGAAACATATAACCGAACATAGTAACCTCCTCCTTTTTCGAAGTCGGTTAAAATCCTTATGAACGGCAAAATTAGAACTTGGTTCTCGGTGTATAAAAACTGGAACCTTTCTAGGTCAAGTTCGTAATTTGTATATGATTAAAGGTAATTATTAGGTAATGCATGATTGTTAATAATTGTAAAAGGTATCTTTTCTTGAGTATGTAGAGACATCACAAAACTGAAGACGGCAATCGATCGAGCGTGGTCGAAAACCCTCATTTAGAATTTTAGATTCGATCTTCCCCTTTGACAAGAATTAACGTGGGAAAAAAAAGAAAGTGGGATGAGCCACAACAGAAAACTGAGCTTGGAGCCAGAACCGTCGAGAAAAAAAAAACATTATGAAATTTAATGACTCATATTTAAAGACTTCACAATGGAATGGCTCATTGTTCCTAGTAAATGTATAGATTCTAATGATACAGAATTACATAAGAACAGAAAAAAAAAAACAAATTAAATTACTAGAAAAACAACTTGTTATTACTGAATCAAATTTCAACCTTGACTTAGATAAGGTAAACCATATCTAAGCAATCGATTTCAACGGCATGATGCAACTTTCGCTTTAGTATGGACAATAATGATTTAAAAAAAAATGTTTTCGTAATGACTACATTTCTAAGAACTAACTACTTGTATGGAACGGCGTTCGGTGTGAAATTCTAAAGATAAGATACATTATGCTAATGGGTTTTGCAATCGCCGGTGTTTACTCATCTGTTTTGACTCTGTATACGGAAAACACCTGTTTTTAATAACAATAGGTGATTCACATATCTATCCTACTATCTATCTATCTACTAAACCGCTGAGTTCACGTTCTGCTACAAATGTTGTAACCAGCTGCTTTTTTTTGTACATTCTATACAGAGGAAAAACCAGTACCACACTGGTCTCCACTTCATGGCAAGAATAAGCATCGCAAACTTTTTTTTTTCGAAATGTCTATGCTATTGACCTAGTAAGGTCTTAACAGCTTCACCGGACTACTAAGGCGAACGCCGATTTTATTTGACAACTAGCTCAAGGGTGCACGGCACACCTCGCTTTGGGCTGTTGCCTGATACATGCAATTCGCGACCTATCTGAGCTAACCTTTTTTTTTTTCGCGGGGGTATCCTCATAGAGGTCTGCACCTAGCCGGGCAACACAGGTGAGAATGCCAGATTTCTACTGACTAAACCCCCTCAGTGTTCTTTTTGTCACCATTTAGCCGGGCGGGCAGGGACGGCCTCTGCAGAGTGCTCCTACCCGACCCGTCAGGTGTTGACCCCTCATCAGGGTCCCGACTTGTAGTCTGGAGAGGGAAGACCTTGACCCTCTCTGACGAACTGATGGGAGGCGCACTGAATACTAATGCGCCTTAACCACGTGGGCCTGTGTTTGAGTTAATCTGAGCTAATCATACATATATGAGTTGTTGAAACATATATGTGTACCAGGCATACATACCTCAACAACTCTTATATATATTTCGTATCGGATAATTTTCTAAACTATTTCAGTTTAATAAGGGAAAAAATAAAACCCTTCCATTTGCATGTGTAAGCGTGTATGCGTGCACGTGTGTGGAGGTGATATGTGTAATCGCATCGCAAACAGCGCTCATAAAATCTGTAGTTTCTTAAAACTTTAGTAACTACTAGCTGTGCCCGCGACTTCGTCCGCGTGGAACCTGATGTACAAAACAGTGACTAATAAAGTCATCTGAATGTGTTAAGTCTAATTACTATCTACTTTTCTCTCGTACTTAAGTCGCGCCGTTATTAAAATTACTGTAACTTTTGATAGACCGAACCGATTTTAATGAAACAAAGACTAAATATTATTCGAAGATATGCTTTATGATGTTCTTGAAAGGTTTTATCATTAACACAGTACTTTAGCAGTGATGCGTGTTCAAATAGACAGACAAACAGACGTTTCTAAAAATGATTGAAATATACTTTTATTACTAATATTGTAAACCAAAGTCGAATTAATTTTAGATACTTTTTTCGAGGCTTTATTACACATTGTATATTACTTAACGCTGGTCAACTAATCTATATACATTGTTACGTAATAACTAAGCATTCGTCGAGCGGACTACGCAAATGTAAACTCAAATATCAACATTACTTTTTTTTTATACTATTGGCAGCAAACGAACATGCGGGTCACCTGATGGTAAGTGATCACCACCGTCCAGGGACACCTGCGACACGAGAAGAATCACAGATGCGTTGCCGGCCTTTGAGAAAGGAATAGGCTCGTTGTAAATAATCGTATCTAAATAGGAACTTGTTACATGGCACTGAAGCAACCAAATAAAATAAATGTTTAATTACAATTCCACACACAACACAACACATGTCAGAATTGTGAGCGCCCGAAATAGCTTGCTTGCATCTCATGCAATGGTGTTTCGTCATTCGCCTAATCTTGGACGGATACAGATAACACATTCGACGTATGATTACCAGAGACTTCTTCTTCTTTTTCTATGTTGAATGGTTTGTCCAGAATATCCTGTATCATGACCTTGATATCACGCCTCAAAGTCATAATCTGAAGTCGTTTTCGTAGCCAGGGATGACTGTAAATCACGTCCTAACTAGTGTATGACCTCAAACGCATCGCTTAATTCACTGTTTACTCGCAACAGGAAGGTAGACAAGGATGCTGGGGTCAGGGGTACGCGGAACTAGCTACACTCGACTTTCGTGCTGAACGACGTCGTCGAACGGACGAATGTTTAGTTACCCAGGGTTAAATATACTCTCCTCATTGCACAGGTCCGGTAGACGAGGGGAGGCAGCTGGTGTGTGCCCGGTCTGTCTCCCTATTAGGATGGAGCCCGGCAGCCACCTTCCGCAGGGCGGACCGTTGGGGCGGCTATCCAAGGGGAATAGCGTAGATCGATCCCTTGCCGCCCCAACAATACGGTCGGATGGTACACAGTGGGGTTTTAGTCCGTGCAAATCGGACATAACCCATTCTCTCCCCCGAGAGGGTGGCGTATCCATGAGGGTTCCCCACGTTAATAAAAAAAAAGTTTTAAATATGCTCGTAATACCAATACATTTCTTGGTACGCGTCGGCAATATAAAATTTAGTTTTAAATCCGCTTGCCTCTGCTTCCCTCTTTAACTGCTCTATTGTGACGTTCTCATGGGTTTGACGTCATGGTTAAATTTTTAGGATATTTTAGGACTTATTAGGAACTGATTAGGGGGTCGTAAAGTCATTATGTGAGGCGTTTTTGAGGATGTTCTGACTCCTCCTACCCTACTTACCCCCTGGTGGGATATCGTGAGATTTGTCAGATTTCGGCATAGTTTACTGTAGAAATCTGATTAATCCGATCTTCTCACATTTTTCACTAATTTTTGCTACAAAATTTACGTGATATTTTCCCGAAACTCCGTACTTAATTCATGGATATACTTACAGTATCAATTCCGTAGTAACAATTAAGTATTAGAAATGAAGATATCATAGTATCAAGGAAATGTCTCAACTTAGAAATCTCATATAATAGTGTACTACTTATATAACGAACTTTAATAAATTTGATACACCTCCGTGCGCGCAATCTTTATTTAGTACAAAAAAATTTCCTCGCTTAGAAGTAAGTATTTTGAATAACATTTACATCTCTTTCGAAGACCCTCTTACGCATTTCATACGCAAGAATTATTAGTAAACTGTGAAACCCCAAAGCAGTGTGACGTCATGTTTATCGTATAAATATTTCCTTGTACCATAATAGATGGCCACGCGACTGTGCACGTGTGACCTAGATTAGATTCCTAGCTGTGCCCGCGTCTACGTCCGCGTGTAATTTAATACAAAAATATATTGATTAATAAATTAACGTAGTACTTTAGCAGTGATGCGTGTCCAAACAAATCGCCAGACAGACATATCCAAAAATCCATTTTTTTATATATCTATAAAAAAAACAGACTCGATAGATTCACATTCTTATTATATGTAGATTTTGTTTATTTAAGACAGTTACAAATTGTTGTTTTACGATTTTACAAGCTTTTATTTGTTAGTTAGTTTGTTTAGGTCACATCTTGTAAGCTGAATTAGAACCGTTAGATTTACGACTTTAAAATATTGCATGCTTGTACGTTCTGTCTTGAACAATGTCTGAAAAAAAAAGTGTTGAATATAAAAATGGCCACCATGAGCCAAATATAGTTCATTTGAGGCTCAATCACGTCAAAATTAATGAACGTATCGGTATCGGAATATGACCATTCGATGCAGATTTTTTCATAGATGGTTCTAGACTATTTTTTTTTAAATCGAATAACCCTTCGTAATTTTTTTTAATGCTCAACGAAACGAGCGGGAGTCAGGTAATTTAGAATACAGCATTACGTAACTAAGTAGGTTACGTTGCGATATTAAAGGGCCACGCGCAACGTATGACATCAAAATGAATATTTCATCATCTCTTTACTAGTCGCTTGTATAGGCCGGTTATAGTTACGGTTTATTATCTAACCGCAGTTACTGTGTGCAAGTACGTGGACTAGGAAATGGAATTTGTTGGTAGGAAGGTCGTGACGTGGGCGCGTTTTAGGTTAAAACGCCGTTGCATTCGCTTTTAATTAAAGAATGTTTTTTTTTTTAATTATAGTTTACAATAGTGTCACTAATTATAATTATTTGTCTAAATATTCTCCGTGTTCGAATGTTTACAAATATTAATATTCATGGTAATCCCGTGAACGGTACGAATTAGATAGAAAGGTAGAAGTTCACAAAATCGGCCGAGTGCCTTAAGCGCTCGTCTTAGTAGTCCGGTGAAGCTGTTAAGACCTTACTTGGTCAATAGTGTAGTCAGTTCGAAAAAAAAAGCAGAAGTTAACGCACTGCAGTGCAGCCTAGTGGCGAGTTATGTACACTAAAATGAGTAGTTTAAAAACCTTCGGCATGAATAAATACTGCAGTAAACGGTACACCCATCGAGAGTAAACGATAACTTACGAGACCACTATGATAACTTATTTCCAGTCGTCAAATGTTTGTTTTATTTTCGTAAAGGAATGTACTAAACTGATATGCAAGCCTGGCTGACCTAAAGTTAAATATAACCAACAGAATAGTATTGTAAGGTTCGAATAATTATTGAGATCCCTGACTACTTCTATACTGCCGCTTTATATAGAAAAAATGTAGTGGCCTATCCGTGTATAATACTGTACCGCTTTAATTAAATTATTTTTAATTGAATTCAAAAAGCAGGTTCCCAATTGAGTTGTATATTTTTTAATCTTTGGTACGCAGTACTTTAGCAGTGATGCGTGTTCTAATAACAGACAGACATTTATAAAAATGATTGAAATATACTTTATTACTTATTTCTAGACACCTGAAACATTTTTTTTTTTTCACAAAAAATTAAAATGTTAGACTCGTTAGATTACCATATATATTATATGTATAGAAGAAGATTAGTGGTAATAAATTATTTTTTCCAGGAACTACTTGAAGACGAGACTATTTACAAGGTGGGAGTTGCTGCCGCTGATGATGGAAAGTACTTGTTTAAGGACTACTCCGTGGTTCTGAGGTCCACGTTGGATTTGAGACACATTGCCGAGCAGTGTGGCTGCGACGCGGCCGGGTTGGCCTCCCTATCAAAGACTCTGTTGGGCGTTGAATTGGACAAGAATTGGAGAGTGAGTCTGATTTATTACTAATTAATATTCCATTATCTTGATGTTTTCAAAGACAGTTGAAGTATATACTGTCTATTAATGTATGTCATATAAGTATATCTTAACACCAAGCACCATATGACTGTAAAAATACATACTCATACGAATTGGAAAGGCATGCTATATACAATACTTCCTTATTATAATTCGTAAAACTCATACGCTTGCTATATATCGCACGAGTACGCAATTTAGTGACTATATATTTTTTATATCATAGGAGGCAAACGAACATGTAGGTCATCTGCTGTTAAGTGATCACCACCGTCCATAGACACTTCCAACACTAGGAGAGTTGCCAGTGCGCTGCCAATCTGTGTTTGGGGGCGGGGGGAAGGGAGGTGAGCTTCCGGCGCTCTCACTGACCGAACGAAACGCAACAATGCAGCATTGTTAGTTTACGTGGGTGTTTCTGTGGGTCGGGTGGTAGTACCGAGGGCGAGCCGACCCATTCATGCTGAAACCAGTAATAGCTTCAGCGTGGCTCTACAACCTACCATTATAATACCTACTATAATTTTGATATTTTCAAAGACAGTTGAAGTATATACTCAAGCTGGTTTTTCAATGCGGCTTTCGGAACTGAAATATAGATCTTGATAATATGCTGTCACCGTGTATTGGTCATCGAGATATTCTTTTTATCGAAAGGTTTACTGAAGGGTTGTATTCTATTTTTTGTAAGTTTTAGCATCTTAACATGAAGAATCCAGATGGTAACTGACCATATGGTCTAAGATCTAAGGTCTAGACCTGGAGCCGGATTGGCGACAGGTTAGGTTAGACTCTGAGTGGCGCTTTGCCGCCTGGCGATTAGAATAAGCCGTACCACCAGGCACAATATTAAACATAGATTTTAGAATCGAATCGTCATTATTTTTTTTTAATATTGTGAAATAAATAAAAAAAATTTACAAAAAAAATTCTGGCTAAATGTTTCTTAACAAGTGATTAATATCGGTTTCGTACGTGTATTTTGACAAAATTTAAATTTTACATTAATTCATAGCTGCTATCAGATAAGTGTGCAATTACACCATAATTTTTTTTTGGCCAAGATCGGCTTCAACGACTGAAATATTTTTATTATACGGTACCCAGGTACGGTTTATAAATCGCAGTTTAGATTAAATCGAGGGAACTTACAATTTCGAATTGAAATGACGCTAAAACGGTTATTCTATTATTCGCCTCACCTGATATTTTTTTCATGTTACAACACTGTTATTATAACACGTTGTTTGGTATCATTTCTATCTAATACCAGAATATAATGGTTTAGTTTATTTATTTATTTATTAAAGGACAGCTAGTGGCCAATGTACCACACATGAAATGACGCTATATGTGAATAATTTATAGATACATTGGTCTTTAAAAGCTATCACAGCATGCGTTACATGGTAAACATACTAAATCAAAACACTACATAAAGTAAATTTTCAAAAAAAAGTATTAACCGACTTCAATATCAATCAAAAACCCATAAGGCACTAAAAAGCGGAAAATAACTAGTTTATCAAAAATAAAACATATGAATATGTGTGCTACCTAGAGATGTACTGGAAGTCGGTACCAACCAAATTTTTTGTATTACAGAGACGCGAGATTGGACTTAAACTTTGTACCTGTAGATGATATGATTTTCGGTTTGGTTGGCACCGACTTCCAATACATCTCTAGGTAGCACACATATTCATATGTTTTATTTTTGATAAACTAGTTATTTTCCGCTTTTTAGTGCCTTATGGGTTTTTGATTGATATTGAAGTCGGTTAATACTTTTTTTTGAAAATTTACTTTATTTTTCCATTTTTAGTGTACACATATCTTAAATTGGGGCTGTTTACGTTATAAATATAAATCTGGTGTAAAATTTGTACTTATTTAATGTTATAAATGATTCAACTCCATATGTGGCCTTCTAACTCATCTCAAAGACGAACCATGAGAACTTTTCGAGAGGTTTCAATATCATTAAAGTTTATTTAGCAAAGAGAGCACAGATATTTTAGATTAAGATACGTAAGGATCGTGGACCATGACGAATAGAGACTTATAAATCAATTGCAAAGAAATTGTTTCCAATCTTTTTTATTGAGAAAAATGAAGCTTGTTAGTGGCTACTTCACAAAAAATAGACAAACAGAAAAGGATAAGGTGCTGAACTGTTTAATTTACGCCTATAGCAACTACTTGTTCGTGTATTTGTTTTTTTTTTCTAAAATAAAAGTTGCGTAAGCTACTTCGTTTAACATCAGCTATATGTCAGTGTAAGTTCCGTCAAAATCTGTTTAACCGTTTCGGAGATTAGCCGGACCAAACATACAAAAATATTTAAAATTGTTTTTGTTATAGGTACCGTATATATTTGCATATCCATTTAATAGTGGTCGTAGAGCCACGCTGAAGCTATTACTGGTTTCAGCATGAATGGGTCGGCTCGTCCGGGGTAGTACCACCCTCTCATAGAAAACCGACGTGAAGTAACAGTGCTTGCATTGTTGCGTTT